>JAODAL010022559.1:0-64454 GCA_025379985.1 Phyllomedusa bahiana
TTCGCAGTGTATAGAGTATCTTTGTTGGCAGTGTTATGGGAATTTTCTCTGGTTGGCAGTGTTTTGGACTAACTTTGGTTGGCAGTATTATAGGAGTATCTTTGGTTGGCAGTGTTATAGGAGTATCTCCGGTTGGCAGTGTTATAGGAGTATCTTTCGTTGCCAGTGTTATAGGAGTATCTCCGGTTGGCAGTGTTATAGGAGTATCTCCGGTTTGCAGTGTTATAGGAGTATCTCTGGTTGGCAGTGTTATAGGAGTATCTCTGGTTGACAGTGTTATGGGAGTATGTTTGGTTGGCAGTGTTATAGGAGTATCTCTGGTTGGCAGTGTTATAGGAGTATTTTTGATTGGCAGTGTTATAGCAATATCTTTGGCAGTGTTATAGGAGTATTTTTGATTGGCAGTGTTAAAGGAGTATCTCTGTTTGGCAGTGTTCTAGGAGTATCTCTGGTTGGCAGTGTTATAGGAGTATCTGGTTGGCAGTGTTATAGGAGTATCTCTGGTTGGCAGTATTATGGGAGTATCTCTGGTTGGCAGTGTTATAGGAGTATCTCTGGTTGGCAGTATTATGGGAGTATCTCTGGTTGGCAGTGTTATAGGAGTATCTCTGGTTGGCAGTGTTATAGGAGTATCTTTGGTTGGCAGTGTTATAGGAATATCTCTGGTTGGCAGTGTTTTGGAGTATCTTTGGTTGGCAGTATTATAGGAGTATCTTTGGTTGGCAGTGTTATAGGAGTATCTCCGGTTGGCAGTGTTATAGGAGTATCTTTGGTTGGCAGTGTTATAGGAGTATCTCTGGTTGGCAGTGTTATAGGAGTATCTCTGGTTGGCAGTGTTATAGGAGTATCTCTGGTTGGCAGTATTATGGGAGTATCTTTGGTTGGCAGTGTTATGGGAGTATCTTTGGTTGGCAGTATTATGGGAGTATCTCTGGTTGGCAGTATTATGGGAGTATCTCTGGTTGGCAGTGTTATGGGAGTATCTCTGGTTGGCAGTATTATGGGAGTATCTCTGGTTGGCAGTGTTATAGGAGTATCTTTGGTTGGCAGTGTTATAGGAGTATCTCTGGTTGGCAGTATTATGGGAGTATCTTTGGTTGGCAGTATTATGGGAGTATCTTTGGTTGGCAGTGTTATAGGAGTATGAAAAATAACAGAGGATATTCCAGCTCACCCAACTTGCAAATATGATATCAGTCGCACGGATCAGGAAGTCCCGAAGCACAGCTCCCAAAATGAGTATAACTTTCCAAGAGAGAAAATCCAGCAACTCTAGCTTGATCAAAAAAATGTGTTTAAAAAACCAGTAGCTTTATTAGAACATATAAGAATAAAAAACTAGCCTGTGCAGATTAGCATCGTAATGGCTGGTACATCGACGCGTTTCGGGGGAATACCCCCTTAGTCATGATGTATCTCTGGTTGGCAGTATTATGGGAGTATCTCTGGTTGGCAGTGTTATGGGAGTATCTCTGGTTGGCAGTATTATGGGAGTATCTCTGGTTGGCAGTATTATGGGAGTATCTCTGGTTGGCAGTATTATGGGAGTATCTCTGGTTGGCAGTGTTATGGGAGTATCTCTGGTTGGCAGTATTATGGGAGTATCTCTGGTTGGCAGTATTATGGGAGTATCTTTGGTTGGCAGTGTTATAGGAGTATCTTTGGTGAGTTTAGGGAGTATCTGGGTTTTTTTAGTTTTTGGGGGGATCCTTTTTTGGCTTTATGGATATCTCCCGGTTGGCGTTTATGGGTATCTCGGTTGGCAGTTTATGGGGGTATCTTGGTTGGCAAAGTTTTAAAGGGGGTAAAAAAAATTTGGGGGGGGGTATTTTGGAGTATCCCTGGTGGGAGTTTATGGGTATCTCTGGTTGGCGTATTAAAGGGAGTATCTCTTGGGTTGGGAGTTTAGGGAATATCTTGGTTGGAGTTTAGGGAGTATCCTTGGGGGGCAGTGTTATGGAGTATCTTGGGGTTGCAGTTTTGGGGGTATTTTTGGTTTGGGGAGTTTATGGGGGATCTTGGTTGGCAATGTTTGGAGTATCCTGGGTTTCAGTATTTTGGGGTATCTTGGTTGCAGTTTTTTGGAGTATTTGGTTGCATTGTTATGGGAGAAAAACTTGGTTTGGCGTTTAGGGGGTATCCCTTTTGGTGGATTTTAAGGGAATTCGGTTGCAGTTTTGGGGTTCTTTGGGTTTGGGAAAATTTAGGGAGTATCCCCCCCCTTGGCAGTGTTTTGGAGAAAAATTTTGGGTTGGGGGAGTTTTGGAGTATCTTTGGTTGTCAGTTTATGAAGTATTTGGTGGCGTTTGAGAAACTTTTTCGATTTATGGGTATCTTTTGGTGTTAGTGGTTATGGGATATTTTTTGGAGTATTAGGGGGTATCTTGGGTTGGATTTATGGGATTTCCTGGGGTTTGGGATTTAGGGGGTAACCCTTTTGGGTTGGGGAGTTTTGGGGAAAACCCCCGGTTTTCGGTTTTTGGGGGTTTTTTCTGGTTGGCAAAAATTAGGGAGTAAACCCTGGTCGGCAGTGTATAGGAGTATCTCTGGTTGGAGAAAGGGGGATCTCTGGTTGGATTTTAGGGAATATCTTTGTTGGGGGTATTAGGGGTACCCGGTGGCAGTTTTGGGGGATCTCTGGTTGGGAGTATTTGGGAGTATTTGTCGGTTTGGAGTATTGAAAAGGGAGAAACTCTTTGGATATTTTATGGGAGTATCTTGGTTTTCGTTTAGGGATTACTCTGGGTTTGGGATTTATGGGGATCTTCGTTGGGGTTTATGGGAGTAATCTGGTTGGGTTTTAGGGGGGGAAACCTGGTTGGCATTTTATGGGGGTATCTTGGTTGGGGAGGTTTTTAGGGGGGTTTCTGGTTGGCAATTTTGGGGGTACCTGGTTGGCGTTTTATTGGAAATTTTGGTTGGGAGTTTATGGGAGTATCTTGGGTTGGCAATGTTTTTGGGGGTATTTTGGTTGGGGAGTTTTATGGAGATCTTTTTTTGGGTTTGTTGGTGTTATGGGGAGTATTTTTGTGGCATGTTATGGGAGATCTTTGGTTGGCAATTTAGGGAGTATTTTTGGGGCATTTATGGAGTTTTGGTTGGAAAGTTTAGGGAGATCCCTTTTTTGGCAAAATTTTGGGGTTCCTGGTTGGCAGTGTTATGGGGGTATCTTGGGTTTGGGGTGTTTTTGGGGGTTCTGGTGGCAGGGTTATGGAGTATTTTTTTGGATTTTTTATGATAGTATCTTGGTTGGCAGTATAGGGGTATCTTTGGTTTAGTTTAGGGGTTTACCTTTTGGTTTTGGGGTTTTGAGTAATTTTTGGTTGGAGTATTTTATGGGAGTATCTCTGGTTTGGCGTTTTTTATAGGGGGTACCCTTGGTTCAGTTTTTGGAGTAAAACTTTCGGGTTTGGGGGTTTTTATATTAGGGGAGTATCCCCGGTGCGTTTAAGGGTTTTTCTGGTTGGGGTTTAAAGGGGAAAATATCTCTGGTTGGCAATATTAGGGATATCTCTGGGGGATTTAGGATATCCTGGTTTTCAATTTAGGAGTTCCTTTTTTGGGGTTTATGGGATTCTGGTTTTTCTATTATGGAGAAAATTGGTTGGCTGTTTTTGGGAGTACTCTGGGTTTTCAGTTTATGGGAGTTCTCTGGTTGGCATTTATGGAGTAAACTTTGGTTTGCGTTTTTGGGAAAATATCGGTTGGGGAGTATTAGGGGGTATCCGGTTGGGAGTTTATGGGTATCTCTGGTGGGTTTTAGGGAGTATCTTGGTTGCAAGTTAAAGGGGGGTATCTTGGTTGGGAAGGGGGTATTTGGGGATGATTGGGAATTGGTTATTTTTTGGGAGATTTGGTTGGCAGTTTATGGGGGTATCTTTGGGGTTTGGAGTTTTTGGGATTCTTTTTGGTTGGTTATGGGGATTTTTTTTTTTTTTCTTGGTTGGGTTTATGGGTATCCTTTTTTGGAGTTTTAGGGGGGGGAAAATTGGGTTGGCAGTTTTAGGGAGTATCTTTGGCAGTTTATGGGAGTATCCCCCCCGGTTGGCGTTTTGAAATATCCTTTTGGGTTGGGAGTATTATGGTTATCCCTGGTTGGCAGTGTTAAGGAGTATCTCTGGTTTGGCGTATAAAGGGAGTATCTTGGTTGGGGTTTAGGGAAAAATTCTGTTGGCCAGTATTACGGGGGGTTCTGGTCGGCAGTTTATAGGATATCTTGGTGGCAGTATTTTGGGAGTATCTCGGGTGGCGGGTTTTTTGGAAATATTTGGTTTTCAGTATTTGGGGGTATCCTGTTTGGGGTTTAGGATATCTCTGGTTGGCATTTAGGGAATATCTTGGTTTTTGGGAGTATTAGGGGATTTTTGGTTGGGATTTATGGGGGACTCTGGTTTGGGGTTATGGGAGTATTCTGGTTTGGGAAGTTTTGGGGTTTACTTTGGTTTGCGTTTTTGGGGGTTTCTTTTTGGCAGTTTAAAGGAGAACCTGGTTGGAGTTTTTATGGGGGTTTCTCTGGGTTGGCAGTTTTAGGGGTATTTGGTTTAAAGTTATGGAGTATCTTGGGTTGGGAGTTTATGGGATACCTTTTTGGGATTTTTTGGGAGAAATTCCCCGTTGCAAGTTTATGGGGTATCTTTGGTTTGGCAATGTTATGGGGGAATCTTTTGGGTTTTGCAGTATTATGGGGGTATCTGGTTGAAAATTTATGGGAGTAATCTGGTGGAGTTTATGGGGGTTTCTTTTTGGAGTTTATGGGGTATCTTCTGGGTTTGGGATGTTATGGGAATCTTGGTTGGAGTTTAAGGGGTATCCTTTTTTGGGAGTATTAGGGGTTTTCCCTTTGGGGGCTTTAGGGGGTATCCTTGGTTGGCAGTTTTTTGGGGTAAAACCCTGGTTGGCAGTGTTTAGGGGGAGTATCTCTGGTTGGCAGTGTTATAGGAGTATCTCTGGTTGGCAGTATTTTGGGAGTATCTCTGGTTGGCAGTATTATGGGAATATCATTGTGTGGCAGTTTAAGGGTGAGGACACTGCTGGAGACAATGCCTAATAGTCAGGCAGGTAGTCCATGTACCACCTTTCTTCCCTCCATAGTATATGTGCCTGATACAGGTGTTGTGTGTAATAATGCAGTGATTCCTGCTCCAGGACTGCTGTGTGGATTCTCCTCTTCTCCAGAATTGCTGCCATGGTCCCCATCATACACAGCAATGGGCAGTGTGCCAGCGTGCAGCCTCTGTACCGGCGGCCAAGAGGTCGCCCCAATGTGTGGGACAATTATGACCAAAGCTTCCTGACAAAGAGACCACTGACCACAGTACAAAGCCTCAATGTCTCCCACCAGCCCCGGAAATGCCACTAGACTCCGGTCATCACTGCAGATATGAATGTGGCAGAGCAGTGTCTGTATAATGTATGGTCTGTAATAGTATGTTATATACGGGACACTGCAGTGACGGGGGTATTATATTATGTACTGTGCAGCACGGAGTCTGATATGTTCTATAATGCGTATCTTGGATACCATCTGTTATACCCTGCATGCTCAGCATCGGATACTCTGCACAGTGCACTGACTGTGCAGTGTATCACTGATTGTTGTACTCTCCTATATGGTATGGTGTCATTTCTATTACAGCATCTGGCACATTAGATATTTGTCAAATCATGTGATATACACTGTATGTACAGCATCTGATACAGTGCACTGACTGGGTTGTAATCTCATATATGGTGTGGTGCCATTTCTGTTATAGCATCCGACACATGATATAGTGCAATGTCTGCGGTATTATATGCTGCACTGTATGATGCAGTGTATTGGATAACGCATGAAATAATGCAAGGCGCCAGGTCTTGGATGATACATTGTTCAGTGCAATGCTTTAAATAATTTGCATATATCACTCAGTGCAGTGTCTTGGATATGTAATAATCTATTGGACAGTGCAGTGTCTGAAATATCAATATCCAATACTGTATATCATACAGTGCAGTGTTAGGACATTACTTAATATATTATAAATTGCAGCATCTTCACCGGCCACATTATGCAGTGCAGTATGTGGGTTAGTATTTGATGCAGTTGTTGCTCCAGCACTGGACACATCAAGCAGTGCAGACTTTGGGAGTGCAGTGTAAAATGTGTAGTACAATGTATGGGGTATTATCTAATGCAGTGCCAGGGATATCATGTATCTTACACATTGTAGAGTGCAGTGTTTGAAGTAGGATCTGGCATGTTGTGAAATGCAGTGTGTGGAATATTATGTAATACAGTGACTGGAAAATATATTTTGGCATACAATGCAGTGTATGGGATGTTATCTCATGCAGTTTGCAGTGCATGGAGTACTATCTAATGCAGTGCACAGTGCTTGATGCAGTTGTTGCGGTAGCACCTGCCACATTAAGCAGTGCAGTGTTTAGGATGTTGAAGTGCAGTGTATAAAGGTATGTCAAAGATAAGAAATTGTGCAGTACCATGTATGTGATCATATCTAATGCAGTGCCAGGGATATCATGTCTCTTATACATTGTAAAATGCAGTGTTTGAAGTAGGATCTGCTACATTGTGAAGTGCAGTGTGTGGGATATTACGTAATACAAGGACTGGAATATTATATATTTCAGCATCCAGTGCAGTGCCTGGAGTGTTATCTCATGTATCACAGAGTGCATGGTCTGGAATATTACCTGACATAATGTGCAGTGTGGGGAATATTATACAGTGCAGTGTCCAGTGCATTGACTAGGATATTATCTCATGTATTGTTGAGTGCAGAGTGTGAGAGAGGACCTGACATATTTTACTGTGTGAAATGTTATCCAATGCAACGTACAGTGCAACGCCTGTGATGTTAGTTAATGCAGTGTACAGTGCAGTGCCTGTTATTTTATCCAATGCAATGTACAGTGCAGTGTTTTTTATTTTTATCCAATGAATGGTTACAATTTTTCAGGTTTTGTGGATGTTAATAATGCAGACAGGGCCCATTTTATTAATGGTTACACCCCTGCTAGTTTTAACAGTGTTGAACCTGTCGATGTTATAAAATGCAGGCAGCCTTGATGTACCGTTAATGGGTTATTTTCCAATGCTGTGTTCAGTGTCCCAGTGTCTGTGATGTTATCCAATGCAGTGTACAGTGCAGTGTTTGTGATGTTAGCTAATGCAGTGTACAGTGTAGTACCTGCAATGTTATCTAATGCAGTGCACAGCGTCATGTCGGTAATGTTATCCAATGCAGTGCCCGTGTTTGATGTTGCAGTGCCTGGACACTGGAATCTCTCTGCTCATATGACACAGGTTAGCAGTGGTTTATTCCAGTGCTATGCGGCCGTGTAGATCAGACAGGAGGATCTCGCTGTATATTGGCCCCAAACATCCTCTCACACTTCTGCGATTTCCTCTGAACTTCCTGAGACTTTGTCCTATATCTGTCTCCTGTCATCAGCATCTGTGACACTTCCTCTGAGACACCTTCTGCGAGAGGCTGCGAACAACGAAAGATCCTCACTGCAGTGACCTAGTCTATAACATACACAGCAGATCTGATTGCTGCAGATTTCCACCCGATATATACCCCAGATCAGATTGCTGCGCAGTCCAACGAATATACACCACAGAACAGCTTGCTGCATGCACTGTCCTAGTCTGCAGTATACACCGCAGATCAGATTGCTGCATGCTCTGTCCTAGTCTGCAGCATACACCACAGATCAGATTGCTGCATGCACTGTCCTTGTCTGCAGTATAACACAGATCAGATTGCTGCATGCACTGTCCTAGTCTGGAGTATTTTAAACCCAGATCAGATTGCTGCATGCACTGTCCTAGTCTGCAGTATAACCACAGATCAGATTGTGCATGCACTGTCCTAGTCTGCAGTATAAACACAGATCAGATTGCTGCATGCACGGGCCTAGTCTGCAGTTATACACCAATCAGATTGCTGCATGCACTGTCCTAGTCTGCAGTTTAACCACAGTCTGATTTTCTGCATGCACTGTCCTAGTCTGCAGTATAACACCACAATCAGATTGGGTGCATGCACTGTCCCTTAGTCTGCAGTAAAATACAGACAGATCAGATTGCTGCATTTCCTGTCCTAGTCTGCAGTATAACAGCAATCAGATTGCTGCATTTCACTGTCCTAGTCTGCAGTATAAACCCAGATCGATTGCTGGCATGCACTGTCCTAGTCTGCAGTATACACACAGATCAGATTGCTGCATGCACTGTCCTAGTCTGCAGTATATACCACAGATCTGATTGCTGCATGCCCCTGCCCTAGTCTGCAGTTATACCCACAGATCAGATTGCTGCTGCACTGTCCTAGTCTGCAGTATAACCACGGTTTAGATTGCTGCATGCACTGTCCTAGCTGCAGTTTAACCACAGATCGATTTTGCATGCACTGTCCTAGTCTGCAGTATATCACAGATCAGATTGCTGCATGCACTGTCCTAGTCTGCAGTTACACCACAAACAGATTGATGCATGCAAGGGCCCCAGTCTGCAGTAAAAACCACAGATCGATTGCTGCATGCCACGTCCTAGTCTGCAGTATACACCACAGATCAGATTGCTGCATGCTATGTCCTAGTCTGCAGATTTAACCCCAAAATCAGATTGCTGCATGCACTGTCCTAGTCTGCAGTATAACCACATCAGATTGCTGCATGCACTGTCCTTTCTGCAGTTTTATACCACAGATCGATTGCCTGCATGCACTGTCCTAGTCTGCAGTATTACACAAAATTTAGATTGCTGCATGCAACTGTCCTAGTCTGCAGTATTTCCACCACAGATCAGATTGCTGCATGCACTGTCCTAGTCTGCAGTATATACCACAGATCAGATTGCTGCATGAACTGTCCTAGTTGCGTATTTACACACAGATTTAGATTGCGCATGCACTGTCCTTTGTCTGCAGTATTTCACCACAGAACAGATTGCTGCATGATGTCCTAGTCTCCAGTTACACCCAGATCAATTGCTGCATGACTGTCCTAGTCGCAGTTAACCACAGATCGATTGCTGCATGCACTGTCCTAGTCTGCAGTTACACCACAGATCAGATTGCTGCATGAAATGTCCTAGTCTGCAGTATAACCACAATCAGATTGCTGCATGCCTGTCCTAGTCTGCGAATATACCACAATCGATTGCTGCATGCACTGTCCCAGTTCTGCAGTATATACCACAGACAGATTGCTGCATAATGTCCTAGTCTGCAGTATACACCACAGATCGATTGCTGCATGCACTGTCCTAGTCTGCAGTAAAACCACGATCAGATTGCTGCATGCACTGTCCTAGTCTGCAGTGTAACCACAGATCGATTGCTGCATGCACTGTCCTAGTCTGCAGTATACACCACAGATCAGATTGCTGCATGACTGTCCTAGTCTGCAGTTTTCACCCAGATCAGATTGCTGCATGCACTTCCTAGTCTCCAGTAATAAACCCAGATCAGATTGCTGCATGCACTTCCTAGTCTGCCGTTAATCCCACTATCAGATTGCTGCATGCACTGTCTAGTCTGCAGTATACACCACAGATCAGATTGCTGCATGCACTGCCTAGTCTGCAGTTACACCACAATCAGATTGCTGCATGCACTGTCCTATCTGCAGTTAACACAGATCAGATTGCTGCATGGGACTGTCCTAGTCTGCAGTATAATACACAGATCAGATTGCTGCATGCACTGTCCTAGTCTGCAGTATTACCACAGATCAGATTGCTGCATGCAATGTCCTAGTCTGCAGTATAACCACAGATCAAAATTTCTGCATGCACTGTCCTAGTCTGCAGTATATACCACAGATCTGATTGCTGCATGCACTGTCCTAGTCTGCAGTATACACCACGATCAGATTGCTGCATGCACTGTCCTTTGCTCTGCAGTTAACCACAGATCAGATTGCTGCATGCCTGTCCTAGTCTGAGTATAACCCGATCAGAATTGCTGCATGCACTGTCCTGCCTGCAGTATACACCACAGATCAGATTGCTGCATGACTGTCCTAGTCTGCAGTTTACACCCCGATCAGATTGCTGCATGCACTGTCCTAGTCTGCAGTTATAAAGCACAGATCAGATTGCTGCATGTACTGTCCTAGTCTGCAGTATACACCACAGATCAGATTGCTGCATGCACTGTCCTAGTCTGCAGTATATACCACAGATCAGATTGCTGCATGCACTGTCCTAGTCTGCAGTATACACCACAGATCAGATTGCTGCATGCACTGTCCTAGTCTGCAGTATGCAGATGTCTGTGGTGACTTTCCAGCATTCAGATCTCTCTGTGACTGTGTTTCGTGGATCTCTTGTAGTGTCTTGTTGAGAAGGTTGGACCCGTTTTCTGCACTGCAGACAGTGTGCGAGCCCCCCCTCCTCCCCTCCGGATATAAAAGTTGGTGGGGCAGTGATAAATGATTAAAGACACTGGGTGGCATCAGATCACACGGCGCGCCCGCCTCAGCCGGCCTTTGTCTGGCAGCCAGAGATTTCCAGGGAAAAATTCATTAGTCTCTGACCCGCTTCTTTATTCCATGCAGCCTGGTTGTCAGCCCGAAGCTTGGAAACAGTCAGTTATGTCTCCACATGGTCACCCCCTCTCTGCAGATGCCCCTCCACCCAGATAATAAACCCTGTGCTGCGCTTCAATGAACCAGTCCTCCTACTGTAACTGTGGAAAAGAAGTTACAACCAGTCGGCCATATTGGAGGTGATGGGGGAAGGGGTTTTACCACCTGGAAGGGAAAAAAAATTCCCTACTTCTCTCCATTTTATTATGCCCCGCCCAAATCCTCCATCCTCTCCCCACTTCTATTCTCTCCCAGTTGGACACAGATAGTAGTGGTCCCTCTACACAGTAAAAGGGGGGCCCCATCTTGGTAATATTTTTCCTAAGTAACAAATAGTGCCTAAATTTGCCACTCCCGTCTCCTCTCTTTTTTACTCATTCACTCTCTGCTCTTCTTTCTCCTCCTCTTTTCTATCTTTTAAGCCTCTCTATAGATCCTCTCCTTTCTCTCTTCCCCCTCTTCTATCCTCTCTAGCTCCTCTCCTTTACTCTCCTCCCCTCTTCTATCCCCTCTAGCTCCTCTCCTTTACTCTCCTCCCCTCTTCTATCCTCTTACTCCCCCCCTTTTAACGTCCTTCCATTGTTTTTCTCTCGTTCTTTTTCTCTTCCCTTTCCTTTTCTTCTTTTTATTTTCCTTTTTCTTCTCTCTCCCTTTTGGCATTTTCTTCTATCTTCTCTTTTTTCTTCCCTTCTACCTTCTTTCTTTTCTCTTCAGTCTTCTCTTCTCTTCGGTCTTCTCTTCAGTCTTCTCTTCACTTCTGTATTCTCTTCTGTCTTCTCCTCTGTCTTCTCCTCTGTCTTCTCCTCTGCTTCCTTGGGGTTCTTCTCCTGGGTTTCTCCTCTCTTCTCCTCGGTCTTTCTCCTGGGGTCTTCCCCCTGGTCTTCTCCTGGGTTCCCTCGGTCTTCTCCTCGGTCTTCCCCTCGGTCTTCCCCTCGGTCTTCTCCTCTCTTCAGTCTTCTCTTCTCTTCAGTCTTCTCTTCTCTTCAGTCTTCTCCTCTGTCTTCTTTTTCTTCTCTTTTTTCCCCCCTTTCTTCTCCCCCTTTCTTTTTTTCCTTTTTTCCTTCTCCTCTCTTTTCTTCTTCTCCTCTTTTTTTCTCCTCGTCTTTCCCGGTCTTCTCCTCGGTCTTCTCCTCGGTCTTCTCCTCGGTCTTCTCCTCTTTTCCCCGTTTTTTTCCCTCGGTCTTCCCCTCGGCTTCCCTCGGGCTTCTCCTTCTTCATCTTCTCTTCCCTTTTCATCTTCCTTCTCTTCAGCTCTCTTCTCTTCAGTCTTTGTTTTTCTTTTTTTTCTTTTTTCCCTCTTCCTTCTCTTCCCTCTTCTGTCTTCCCCCTCGTCTTCTCCTCTGTCTTCTCCTCTGTCTTCCCTTTGGGACTTTCTCCTTCGACTTCTTCTCTTCGTACTTCTCTTCTTCTGTCTTCGCTTCTCTCTGACTTGTCTCCCTCGCCCTTCCTTCTTTTCAGTCTTCTTTTCTTTTTCAGTTTCTCTTCTCTTCAGTCTTCTTTTCCTTCTTTTGTCTTCTCTTCTGTCTTCTCTTCTCTTCTGTCTTCTCTTCTCTTCTGTCTTCTCTTCTCTTCAGTCTTCTCTTCTCTTCAGTCTTCTCTTCTCTTCAGTCTTCTCTTCTGTCTTCTCTTCTGTCTTCTCTTCTGTCTTCTCTTCTCTTCAGTCTTCTCTTCTCTTCTGTCTTCTCTTCTCTTCAGTCTTCTCTTCAGTCTTCTCTTCAGTCTTCTCTTCTCCTCGTCTTCCCTTTTTCCCTCCTCTTCTTCCCTCTGCTTCTCCTCTGTCTTCTCCTCTGTCTTCTCCTCTGTCTTCTCCTCTGTCTTCTCCTCTGTCTTCTCCTCTGTCTTCTCCTCTGTCTTCTCCTCTGTCTTCTCCTCTGTCTTCTCTTCTCTTCAATAAAGTCAATTGACCGCACTCATAGGCAATCAAAAAGAAAAAACTTTATTAAATTTCCCCACAGGCCCGTTCATTGATACAAGTATAGTGATTTATAATTATAAACGTTTTGTCGGCAGGACCTTATAAAAAATTCACAGAATTTTTAGACAGAGGATAGTAATAAGGGCTGTACCCCCATTTTAAAAGTCGGCTTTCTTTTCACTGGCTACAGCCCTTATCTACAAACCTCTGCAAATTCTGTGACATTTTATAAAGGCCCTGCACGACCGAAACTTTAAAATTAAAGTCACTATACATTGATCACATAACTGGCCTGTGGAATTCATAAAGTTTCTTTTATTTTTGCTTTAACCTATAGTGCGGGCATTGACTTTATTTGCTTTTTTGGTGTAACCTACACCTCTACCACACCTCACCCCCAAGAAAATAGGGGATGCCCCCCCCATTTTCCCTTTTCCCCCTTCTTTCTCTTTTCTTGGGCTTTTTCCTCTGTCTTCCCCTTTACTTCTCTTTCTTCGGACTTCCCTTCTCTTCTGTCTTCTCTTCAGTCTTCTCTTCAGTCTTCTCTTCAGTCTTCTCTTTAGCTTCCCCTTTTCTCTTTTTTCCTCGGGTTTTTTCCTTTTTTCCCCGTCTTCCCTTTTTTTTTGGGGCTTCTCTTTTCTTCGGTCTTCTCTTTTCTTCGGTCTTCTCTTTTCTTCGGTCTTCTCTTTTCTTTTTTTCCTTCTTTTTTTTTCTTCGTCTTCTCTTTTCTTTTTTCTTCTCTTTTTTTTCGTCTTCTCTTTCCCCCGGGCTTCCTTTTTTTCGGTCTTTTCTTTTCTTCGGCTTTCTTTTTCTTTTGGTCTTCTCTTTTCTTTTGGTCCCTTTTCTTTTTCTTTGGGCTTCTCTTTTCTTCGGGCTTTTCTTTTTCTTTGGGGCTTCTCTTTTCTTCGGGCTTCTTTTTCTTTTTTCTTTTCTTTTTTTCTTTTCCTCTTTTCTTCTGTCTTCTCTTTTCTTCTGTCTTCTCTTTTCTTCGGCCTTTTTCTTTTCCCTCGTTTTCTTCCTCGGTTTCTTCCTCGGCTTCTCCTCGTCTTCTCCCTTTTTTCTCCTCGGTCTTCACCCCTTCCCTTCGGACTTCCCCTTCGACTTTTCTCGGCTTCTCTTGGGCTTCTCTTTACTTCTCTTCACTTCTCTTCGACTTTCTCTTTGGGACTTCTCTTCGGACTTCTCTTCGGACTTCTCTTCGGACTTCTCTTCAGTCTTCTCTTTTTCTTCACTTCTCTTTCCTATTCTTCTCCTCTGTCTTCTCTTCGGTCATCTCTTTATCTTCCCTCGTCTTTCTCTTTTGTCTTTCTTCTTTTTCCCCGCTTCCCTTTCCTTTTCCTCTTCTTCTCCCTTCTTCTCCTCTGTCTTCTCCTCTGTCTTCTCCTCTGTCTTCTCCTCTGTCTTCTCCTCTGTCTTCTCCTCTGTCTTCTCCTTCCCTTTGTCCTTCACCTCTTCCCCCTCTTCTGTTTTCCCCCTTTTGGGCTTCTCTTTTCTTTGTCTTTTTTTTTCCCTTCTCTTTTCTTCTGTCTTCTCTTTTCTTCTGTCTTCTCTTTTCTTCTGTCTTCTCTTTTCTTCTGTCTTCTCTTCTCCTCGGTCTTCTCCTCGGTCTTCTCCTCTGTCTTCTCCTCGTCCTTTTCCTTTGGGCTTACTTCGGACTTCTCTTCGGAACTTTTCCCCCCGGGGCTTCTCTTCGGACTTGTCTTCGGACTTGTCTTCGGACTTGTCTTCGACTTTTTTGGGGGCTTTTTTCTTCCGACTTCTCTTTGACTTTTTCCTTTCCTTTTGTACTTTTCTTCTCTTTTTCTTTTTTGCTTTCTTCGGATTGTCTTTTCCCGGTTTTTCTTTTCTTCAGTTTCTCTTTCTTCATCTTTTTCTTCTCTTCATCTTCTCTTCTCTTCGTCTTCTCTCTCTTTTCTTTTCCTCTGTCTTTCCCCCTTTTGGGCTTTTCTTCGTACTTCTCTTCTCTTCTGTCTTCTCTTCTCTTCAGTCTTCTCTTCTGTCTTGTCTTCTCTTCGGTCTTCTCCTCGGTCTTCTCCTCGGTCTTCTCCTCGGTCTTCTCTTCTCTTCGGTCTTCTCTTCGGTCTTCTCTTCAAATCTTTTTTCTTTTCTTCAGCTTCTTTCCTCTGTCTTCTCTTCTCTTCTGTCTTCTCCTCTGTCTTCTCTTCTGTCTTCTCCTCTGTCTTCTCCTCTGTCTTCTCCTCTGTCTTCTCCTCTGTCTTCTCCTCTGTCTTCTCTTCTGTTTTCCCTTTGGACTTCTCTTCTCTTTTGTCTTCTCTTCGGTCTTCTCTTCTCTTCAGTCTTCGCTTCTCTTCAGTCTTCTCCTCTGTATTCCCTTTGGACTTCTCCGGAAAATTTTCCTTCCTTCGACTTCTTTCCTCTTTTCCGCTTTTTCTTAGTCTTCTCCTCGCTTCCCTTTTTACTTCTCTGTCCCTTCTCTTTTTTTCCTTTTTTTCCTTTTCCTTTTGGTCTTTTCCCTTTTTTCGGGCTTTCTTTTTCCCCTGGTCTTTTTTTTCTTCGGTCTTCTCTTTTCTTTTGTCTTCCTTTTCTTCTGTCTTCTCTTTTCTCTGTTTTCCCCTTTTTCTTCTTTTCTCCTCGGTTCTCCCGGGGGCTTCTCTTCGGTCTTCTCTTCGGACTTCTCTTCGGACTTCTCTTCGGTCTTCTCTTCGGTCTTCTCTTCGGACTTCTCTTCGGACTTCTCTTCGGACTTCTCTTCGGACTTCTCTTCGGACTTCTCTTCGGACTTCTCTTCTGTCTCTTCTCTTTGGACTTCTCTTCTCTTCGTACTTCTCTTCTCTTCTGTCTTCGCTTCTCTTCTGACTTGTCTTCTCCTCGGTCTTCTCTTCTCTTCAGTCTTCTCTTCAGTCTTCTCTTCTGTCTTCTCCTCTGTCTTCCCTTTGGACTTCTCTTCGGACTTCTCTTCTCTTCGTACTTCTCTTCTCTTCTGTCTTCTCTTCTCTTCAGTCTTTTTCTTTTTACTTGTCTTCTCCCCGGGCCTTCCCCCGGATCTTTTCCTCCTCGGCTTCTCCTCTTTCCTTGGCTCTTTTTTCTTTCTTCGTTTTTCTTCGCTTTCCCCTTCTCTTCATCTTTTCTTCTCTTCATCTTCTCTTCCTCTTCATCTTCTCCTCTTCTTTTCTTTTTCAACTCTTTAGTCCTCTCCCTTCTTCTCTTTTCTTTCCTCTCCCTTTTCTTTTCCTCTGTCTTCTCCTCTGTCTTCTCCTCTGTCTTCTCCTCTGTCTTCTCCTCTGTCTTCCCCTGCTTCTCCTCTTCTTTCCTCTTCTCCCTCTGCTCTCCCTTCTTCTCCTCTGTCTTCTCCTCTGTTTTCCCTTTGGACTTCTCTTCTCTTCTGTCTTCTCTTCTGTCTTTCTTCTCTTCTGTCTTCTCTTCTGTCTTCTCTTCTGTCTTCTCTTCTCTTCAGTCTTCTCTTCTGTCTTCTCTTCTGTCTTCTCTTCTGTCTTCTCTTCTGTCTTCTCCTCTGTCTTCTCTTTTGTCTTCTCTTCTGTCTTCTCTCGGGGCCTTTTCTTTTGCTTTTTCTTTTCTTTGGCTTCTCTTCTCTTCGGTCTTCTCTTCTCTTCTGTCTTCTCCTCTGTCTTCTCCTCTGTCTTCCCTTTGGACTTTTCTTCTCTTTGGACTTTTCTTCTCTTTGGACTTTTCTTCTCTTTGGACTTCTCTTCTCTTCTGTCTTCTCCTCTGTCTCTCCCGGCTTTTCTTTCCTCTTTTTTTCTCCTCTTCCCCTCTGTCTGCTCCTCTGTCTGCTCCTCTGTCTGCCTCTGTCTGCTCCCGGTCTGCTCCTCTCTTCCCCTTTCTTTTCCCCGGTCTTCTCCCGGTCTTCTCCCCTTCCTTCTTTTTCCCCGGTCCCCTTTTCCTGGTCTTCTCTCTCTTCACTTTTTTTTTTTGACTTGTCTCCCTCGGTCTTTTTCTTTCCTTCGTCTTTTCTTTCCTTCGTCTTTCCCCTTTTTCCTTCGGTTTTTTCTTTTTCTTCGGGGCTTCTCTTTCCTTCGGTCTTCTCTTTCCTTCGGTCTTCTCTTTCCTTCGGTCTTTCTTTCTTCGTCTTTTTCTTTTTCGGGCCTTTTCTTTTTTTCGGTCTCTCTTTCTTCGTCTCTCTTGGGTTTCTCTCGGGCCTTTTTCCTTGGTCTTCTCTTCTCTTCAGTCTTCTTTCTTTATCTTCTCTTCTCTTCCTCTTTTCCTCTGTCTTTCTCGCATCTCTTCAGTCTTTCTCCCTGTCTTCCTTCTCCTCGTTTCTCCCCTGTCCTTTTCCTCTGTCTTCTCCTCTGTCTTCTCCTCTGTCTTCTCCTCTGTCTTCCCCTGCTTCTCCCCTGTTTTCCTTTGGACTTCTCTTCCTTTTTTTTCTTCTCTTCGTCTTCTTCCGTTTCTGTCTTCTCTTTGGCTTCTCTTTTTTTGTCTTCTCTTCTCTTTGTCTTCTCCCCTGCTTCCCTCTTTTTCCCTCTGTCCTTCCCCTGTCGCTCCTCTGTCTCTCCTCTTTTCTGCTCCCGTCGCTCCTCTGCCTCCTCTGTTTTCCCTTTGAACTTCTTTTCTCTTCGGACCTTTTCTCTTCGGACTTCTCTTCTCCTCGGTCTTCTCTTCTCTTCAGACTTCATTTCTCTTTTGTCTTCTCTTCGCTTCAGTCTTCTCTTCGCTTCAGTCTTCTCTTTGGTCTTCTCTTCTCTTCGGTCTTCTCTTCTCTTCAGTCTTCTCTTCTCTTCAGTCTTCTCTTCTCTTCAGTCTTCTCTTCTCTTCAGTCTTCTCTTCTCTTCGGACTTCTCTTCTCTTCTGACTTGTCTTCTCCTCGTACTTCTCTTCTCTTCGGTCTTCTCTTCTCCTCGGTCTTTCTTTTTTCCCGGGCTTTTTCCCTTTTCCTCGGTCTTCCCTTTTCCTTTTGGGGCTTCCTTTTCCCCCGGTCTTTTCTCTTCTCCTCGGTCTTCTCTTCTCCTCGGTCTTCTCTTCTCCTCGGTCTTCTCTTCTCCTCGGTCTTCCTTTTCCTGCTTCCTTCTCTCCTCGGTCTTCTCTTCTCCTCGGTCTTCTCTTCTCCTCGGGATTTTTCTTTTCCTCGGAAATTCTCTTTTTCCTCGACTTCCTTTCTCTTCGGACTTCTCTTCTCTTCGGACTTCTCTTCTCTTCGGACTTCTCTTCTCTTCGGACTTCTCTTCTCTTCGGTCTTCTCTTCTCTTCGGTCTTCTCTTCTCTTCAGTCTTCTCTTCAGTCTTCTCTTCAGTCTTCTCTTCAGTCTTCTCTTCAGTCTTCTCCTCGTCGCTCCTTTTTCGGGTCCCTGTCTGCTCCTCTGCTGCTCCCCGCTTCTCCTCTGTCTTCTCCTCTGTTTTCCCTTTGAACTTCTCTTCTCTTCAGACTTCTCTTCTCTTTGGGAAATTCTCTCTCTTCGGGGCTCTCTTTTCCCTTCGGGCTTTTCCTTTTCTTTGGACTTTTCTTTTCTTCGGACTTCTCTTCTTCGCTTCCCTTCTCTTTACTTCCCCTTCTCTTCGGACTTCCCTTCTCTTCGGACTTCCCTTCTCTTCGGACTTCCCTTCTCCGACTTCCCCTTTTCTTTTTGCTTCTCTTTAGCTTCTCTTCGTTTCTCTTCACTTCTGTATTTTTCTTCCCCCCTTCTCCCTTGGTCTTCTCCTCGGTCTTCTCCTCGGTCTTCTCCTCGGTCTTCTCCTCGGTCTTCTCCTCGGTCTTCTCTTCTGTCTTCTCTTTGGACTTCTCTTCTCTTCTGTCTTCTCTTCTGACTTCTCTTCTCTTTGGACTTCTCTTCTCTTTTGTCTTCTCCTCTGTCTTCCCTTTGGACTTCTCATCTCTTTTGTCTTCTCCTCTGTCTTCTCCTCTGTCTTCTCTTCTGTCTTCTCTTCTGTCTTCTCTTTGGACTTTTCTTCTCTTTGGACTTCTCTTCTCTTTGGACTTCTCTTCTCTTTTGTCTTCTCCTCTGTCTTCGCTTTGGACTTCTCTTCTCTTTTGTCTTTTCCTCTGTCTTCCCTTTGGACTTCTCTTCTGTCTTCTCTTTGGACTTCTCTTCTCTTTGGACTTCTCTTCTCCTCTGTCTTCTCCTCTGTCTTCCCTTTGGACTTCTCTTTTCTTTGGTCTTCTCTTCACTTCAGTCTTCTCTTCTCTTCTGTCTTCTCCTCTGTCTTCTCCTCTGTCTTCTCCTCTGTCTTCTCTTGGACTTCTCTTCTCTTATGTCTTCTCTTAGGACTTCTCTTCTCTTCTGTCTTCTCTTCTGTCTTCTCTTTGGACTTCTCTTCTCTTTGGACTTCTCTTCTCTTTTGTCTTCTCCTCTGTCTTCGCCTCTGTCTTCCCTTTGGACTTCTCTTTTCTTCTGTCTTCTCTTCGGTCTTCTCTTCTCCTCTGTCTTCTCCTCTGTCTTCTCCTCTGTTTTCCCTTTGGACTTCTCTTCTCTTCGGGGCTTCTTTCCTTTCGGGCTTCTCTTCTACTTGTCCTCCTCGCCTTCTCCCGGGCTTCCCCGGGCTTTTTCCTCGGTCTTCTCCTCGGTCTTCTCTTCTGACTTGTCTTCTCCTCTGTCTTCTCCTCTGTCTTCTCCTCTGTCTTCTCCTCTGTCTTCCCTTCGGACTTCTCTTCTCTTCTGACTTCTCTTCTCGTCGGACTTCTCTTCTCCCGACTTCCCCTTTTTTTCCCCGACTTCTCTCTCCTCGGACTTTTCTTCTCTTTGGACTTTCTTTTCTTCGGTCTTCTCTTTTCTTCGGACCTTTTCTTCCTTTGGACTTCCTCTCTTTCGGGGCCTTTTCTTCCTTCGGTTCTTCTTCTTTCATCTTCCTTCAGTCTTTCTCGCTCTTCTCTTCAGTCTTCTCTTCAGTCTTCTCTTCAGTCTTCTCCTCTTTCTTCTCCTCTGTCTGCTCCTCTGTCTGCTCCTCTGTCTGCTCCTCTGTCCTCCCCCGTCTCTCCTCTGTCTTCCCCTTCTCCTCCTCTGTTTTTTCCCTTTGAAACTTCTCTTTTCCTTTAACTTCTTTCTCTTCGGACCTCTTCTCTTCTGTCTTCTCTTCTCTTCAGTCTTCTCTTCTCTTCAGTCTTCTCTTCTGTCTTCTGTTCCCTTTTTAGTCTTCCTTTTGACTGTCCTTCCCTCGGTCTTTTTCCCCGGGGCTTCCCCCTGGGGCCTCTCCTCGGGCCTTCTCTTCTGACTTGTCTTCTCCTCTGTCTTCTCCTCTGTCTTCTCCTCTGTCTTCTCTTCTGTTTTCCCTTTGGACTTCTCTTCTCTTCGGACTTCTCTTCCTTTCGGACTTCTCTTCTCTTCGGACTTTTTCCCTTTACTCGACTTCTCTTTTCTTTGGCTTCTCTTCTCTTTGACTTTTTTTCTTCTCTTACTTTTTTCTTCGGGACCTTCGACTACTCTTCTCTTCGGATTCTCTTTGGGCTACTCTTCCTTCGGCTTCTCTTCTCTTCGGACTTCTCTTCGGACTTCTCTTCTCTTCGGACTTCTCTTCTCTTCGGACTTCTCTTCTCTTCGGACTTCTCTTCTCTTCGGACTTCCCTTCTCTTCGGACTTCCCTTCTCTTCGGACTTCCCTTCTCTTTGGAAAATTTCCCTTTTTCTTTTGACTTCCCTTCTCTTTGGACTTTTCCCTTCTCCCTTTGGACTTCCCTTTCTTTCGACTTCCTTCTCTTTGACTTCCCTTCTCTTCTTCCCTCCTTCGTCTTCTCTTTAGCTCTCTTCATCCCTTTTCCTTTAGTCTTCTCTTCATTTTTTTTCCCTTCTCTTCACTTCTGTATTCTCTTCTCCTCCTTTTCCCCTCTTCTCCCGGGCTTCCCTCGGTCTTCCCCTCGGGCTTCCCCCCCGTCTTCCTTCTGTCTTCTTTGGGCTCCTTTTTCTTTTGTCTTCTCTTCTGACTTCTCTTCTCTTTGGACTTCTCTTCTCCTTTGTCTTCTCCTCTGTCTTCCCTTTGGACTTCTCATCTCTTTTGTCTTCTCCTCTGTCTTCTCCCTTCTTCTCTTCTGTCTTCTCTTCTGTTTTCCCTTTGGACTTCTCTTCTCTTTGGACTTCTCTTCTCTTTGGACTTCTCTTCTCTTTTGTCTTCTCCTCTGTCTTCGCTTTGGACTTCTCTTCTCTTTTGTCTTTTCCTCTGTCTTCCCTTTGGACTTCTCTTCTGTCTTCTCTTTGGACTTCTCTTCTCTTTTGACTTCTCTTCTCATCTGTCTTCTCCTCTGTCTTCCCTTTGGACTTCTCTTTTCTTCTGTCTTCTCTTCACTTCTCTTCAGTCTTCTCTTCAGTCTTCTCCTCTGTCTTCTCCTCTGTCTTCCCTTTGGACTTCTCTTTTCTTCTGTCTTCTCTTAGGACTCTCTTTTTCCCTTTTGCTTCTCTTTTGCTTCTCTTTGGGCTTTTCCTTCTCTTTGGGCTCTCTTCTCTTTTTCTTTTCCCTGTCTTCGCCTCTGTCTTCCCCCTTGGACTTCCTTTTCTTTTTTGTCTTCTCTTTTTTCCTTCCTTTTTCCTCTGTCCCTCCTCTGTCTTCTCCCCCTTTTTCCCCTTTGGGCTTCTCTTTTTCTCGGGCTTTTCTTCTACTTCCTTCTCTTGGGCTTCCTTCTCTTCTGTCCTTTTCCCCCTGTCTTCTCCTCCTTTTCCCTGTCTTCTCTTCTGTTTTCCCTTTGGACTTCTCTTCTCTTTGGACTTCTCTTCTCTTTGGACTTCTCTTCTCTTCGGACTTCCCTTCTCTTCTGTCTTCTCTTCTGTCTTCTCTTCACTTCTGGGTTTTCTTTTCCCTTCTTCTCCTCTTCTTCCTTGTCTTCCTCTATCTTCTCCTCTGTTTTTTTCTCCCTGTCTTCCCTCTTCTTCTCTTTTTTGCTTCCCCTGTCTTCTCTTCTTCCCTTCTCTTTTGTCTTCTCTTTGGACTTCTCTTTGGACTTCTCTTTGGACTTCTCTTTGGACTTCTCTTCTCTTTTGTCTTTCCTCGCTTCCTCCTCTGTCTTCCCCCTCTGTCTTTTTCTTCTGTCCCTTTCTTCTTCTTCCTTTCTGTCTTCTCTTCTGTCTTCTCTTCTGTCTTCTCTTTGGACTTCTCTTCTTGTCTTCTCCTCTGTCTTCTCCTCTGTCTTCTCCTCTGTCTTCTCCTCTGTCTTCTCTTCTGTCTTCTCTTCTGTCTTCTCTTCTGTCTTCTCTTCTGTCTTCTCTTCTGTCTTCTCTTCAGTCTTCTCTTCACTTCTGTCTTCTCTTCTCCTCTGTCTTCTCTTCTGTCTTCTCCTCTGTCTTCTCCTCTGTCTTCTCTTCTGTCTTCTCCTCTGTCTTCTCCTCTGTCTTCTCCTCTGTCTTCTCCTCTGTCTTCTCCTCTGTCTTCTCCTAGCTTTTCCCCCTGTCCTTTTTCTGTCCCTCTTTTTCTTCTTCTTCTCTTTACTTCTGTCTTCTCTTCTCCTCTGTCTTCTCCTCTGTCTTCTCCTCTGTCTTCTCCTCTTTCTTGTCTTCGGTCTTCTCCTCTTTCTTGTCTTCTCCTCTGTCTTCTCCTCTGTCTTCTCCTCTGTCTTCTCCTCTGTCTTCTCCTCTGTCTTCTCTTTTCTTTGGTCTTCTCTTCTAATAATGATGAAAATACTGGTGGAGTGAGCGCTTATACCAGTGCTAATAGTATAATAAATAGCCAATAGTAATAAGTAGCAATGAGACATAAAATGATATAAAGAAAAGTGATAATATCTGCATATGAACCAATACAGAAGCTGCTAAAGCCATTCAGGAGTATAATATTACACATAAATCTAATGAGGTTTATAAAGAGCAAATCATGAATGGTGATCACATTAATAATAATAGGTAGCATTAAGGCATAAAATGCTTTGATGAAGTGATAATAGCTGCATGTTAACCAATGCAGAGGCCATACAGGAGTATAATATTACATGATAAAAATATATAAAAATCTAATAATGTGAAATCTTGATGTAGTGACCACATATGTAATAATAAATGGTAATTAAAAGTAACAAGTAATAATGCATAATATGAAAAAGTGACAATAGATACATGTGAACCAATGCAGAAGCTGCAAAAGCCATACAGAAATAACAATAAGGAGATACAGAAGATACCCGACTTACAGTGTTTCAACTTACAACTGTCCCCTAGTTACAAATGGAGACTTATGGGGAATGCTGGCACTTGTAGTTCCATGTCCCACATTATATAGTAGCTGTGGAACGACAAGTTCCAGCATGCCACATCAGCACATGAGGTGAAAATTAGGTGAAATCTTAACAGGGGCACATACAGCAAAAGAAATGTAAAAACCTTTCCCCTGCACTTTCCAAAACTTTAAAAAAAACAAAAAACTTTTGTGCTGGAGTTCCATTCAATACATATACCTGTTTCGTCTTACATACAAATCCAACATAAGAACAAACCTACAGTCCCTATCCCGTTTGTAACCCGAGGACTGCATGTATATATCTATACTATATAGGTGATACAAATTTATAAATTATACTTTATAAGGAGAATAAGCAACAAATCATGATATATTGACCACATATATAGTAATAAATAGCAATAATGAATAAAATGATATAAAATAGTGATAATAAATGCACATTAACTAATTTAGAAGCCATACAGTAGTATAAGGGTATGTTCACATAGCGTAATTGCGGCGCGTACAGTACACACCACAATACGCCGGGTGTTTTGGAAGCTCGCGCTGATCAGCACGTATTCCCAAAGAACGGGGGCCCCATTGACACTCGCCGGCCCCATTGACATTCATTACTCGCGGCACGTAATCGCCGCAAGTAATTGACATGTCACTTATCTCCCTGCGTGTACAGCATGATCGTTTTGTACGCGCGGGGGGGACGAGGCGTAATCCATAGTTCTCTATGAGAGTTATAGATTACCGTAATTTCGGCACGTATTTCGACGCGTTTAACGCAAAATACGCGGCAAAATAAGCCGTGTGAACATACCCTAAGGGCACAGCCACACGGCATATGTAAAATGCCAGTCGGGTTCTCTTTTAGAATCTGACCGGGCGGAAGACTGTGCACTACTCAACGGATTGGATGGTTTCTTATCGGTTTTCAGACGGTTTCCAAAACTAAAACCGTCTGAAAATCCGACCAAGAAACCACGCTGTGTGCACGGACCCTAATATCACATAAAAATGAATAGAATTTATATCTAGTAAGGTGAGTAAGTAACAAATGATGATACGGGGACCACATATATAGTGATAAATAGTAATGAGGCATAAAAAAGTGACAATCGACAGACATGAACTAATATCCAAAAGAAAAGTGGATCCAGCACCAAATGGAGATGATTTAAAAAGTTTTTTTTTTTTTTAAATCATCTCCATTTTTCTTTTGGATACTATGAATGGTCCCGTGAGTCCGGTAGCTGTGCATGGACTGAAGGAGAGATACACTGATAAACAACTTACCATTATTTAAAGGGGTTGTCTCACTACAAGGATCGCTGCTTTTTATGTTAAAGAGCTTACAAAAACAAGTCCCTCTGCAATATGTGTCCAGTAACAGTGTCCTACCTATTCCTAGATATCCCCTCTTGTATGGGCTGCATCAGCTCCTCAGGTCACTATAGCTGCAGACCTGTGTGATCTCTCCTGATAGGCTGCCAGCACTGGTTGCTATAGATACAGACCTGTTCAATCTTTCCTGATAGGCTGCCAGCACTGGTCGCTATAGCAACAGACCTGTTCGATCTCTCCTGATAGGCTGCCAGCACTGATTGCTATAGCTACAGACCTGTTCAATCTCTCCTGATAGGCTGCCAGCACTGGTTGCTATAGCTACAGACCTGTGTGATCTATCCTGATAGGCTGCCAGCACTGGGTGATATAGCTACAGACCTGTGTGATCTATCCCGATAGGCTGCCAGCACTGATTGCTCTAGCTACAGACCAGTTCAATCTCTCCTGATAGGCTGCCAGCACTGGTTGCTATAGCTACAGACCTGTGTGATCTCTCCTGATAGGCTGCCAGCACTGGTTGCTATAGCTACAGACCTGTGTGATCTATCCTGATAGGCTGCCAGCACTGGCTGCTATAGCTACAGAGCTGTTCAATCTCTCCCGATAGGCTGCCAGCACTGATTGCTATAGCTACAGACCTGTGTGATCTATCCTGATAGGCTGCCAGCACTGGTTGCTATAGCTACAGACCTGTGTGATCTATAATTATAGGCTGCCAGCGCTGGTTGCTATAGCTACAGACCTGTGTGATCTATCCTGATAGGCTGCCAGCACTGCTTGCTATGGCTACAGACTTGTGTGATCTATCCTGATAGCTGCCAGCACTGGCTGCTATAGCTACAGAGCTGTTCAAACTCTCCCGATAGGCTGCCAGCACTGGTTTTCTATACTTTCAACCTGTTGATTTTATCCTGAAAGGGGCCACACTGGTTTCCCATAGCTACAGACCGTTTGATTTTAACCTATAGGGTTTTCCAGCACTGGTTTTTTCTATTCTACAAACCCCAGCTTCTAACTGCACCCCAATTTTAAAGGGGCCCGTAAAAAAACCCCCCCCTGCATTTCCAAAAATGAAACCAAAAAAACCCGGAACCAAAAGTGAGATGAATCAAGTAATTTCGACAACCCCTTTTTTAAAAAACTACACATGAACTAATACACAAAAAATTTTTAAAGCCCGGCCCCCCTTCGCACCCACCCTTTCCCTTTCTGCCTGAAAAAAGGGGAAAGAATTTAAAAAAAATATTCAAGTTTTTCGGGGTCCAAAAACCATCCCCGCAAAAAACCTTCAGCGGGGGCTTTCTTTCATGGATTTTTTAAAATTTAAAATCCAAAGGGGAATTTTTTGCTGTACCCCAAAACCCTCTGAAAAAAAAAGGGCCAAAAAGTCCGTGGCCCGGGCACCCTAAGTAAAAACATAAAGTGATTAAAAAACTTTTAAAAGATACTCAGTTTAAAGGGAAAAAAACCCGATCATGATTAGAGATGAGTGAACAGTAAAAAGTTGGGCGTTTTAGAAAAAATTTAAAATTTTTCGACTTAAAAAAAATTTGTCTTCACTTTCAAAGGGTCGGGTGCTTTTTATTTTTAAAAATCTTGCAAAAACAAAAACCCTCTTCAATAGTGTTCCCGTAAAAAATGTCCTTCCTAATTTCCCAGATAACCCCTCTTTATGGGGTGCCAAACACTCCCAAGTTTATTTTAAAACTCAACCCGAGTGATCTCTCCTTATAGGGTGCCACAAATGGTTTTCAAAATTTTCAGACCGGGTTTTATCAAACCCCCGAAAGCTGCCCGCCCAAATCTTGCTTTTAGCTACAAACCTGTTTCAATCTTTTCCCGATAGGGTGGGCCCGCACTGGGGCGCTATGCTACAGACCTGTTTCCCATCTCTCCTAAAGGGCTGCAAGCACGGTTGCTAAAGCCAGACCTTTTGAAACTATCCCATAGGGTGCCACTCTGGTTTTTTTTAAAGCTACAGACCTGGGTTCTACGCAAAAATAGTAGAAACCCGTAAACACCCAACCCCGAATTCAAAAATGAAAACAAGGGAAACGGGACCCGAGGGGAGATGAATCAATGAGTAGACAACCCCCTTTTTAAATTTGTTGAACTTTTCAATAACATAATAAAGATGTAGGACTGCATATAATAATAAAATCATGAGGAAAAAAAAAGCATAATAAATAAAAATAGTGCACATGAACCAATACAGAAGCTACTAAAGTGATTCAGGAGTATAATATTACATGATAAAACTATACATAAATCTAATGAGGTGAATAAAGAACAAATCATGATATGGTGATAAAAAATATATAAATGATATCTAATAAAATAAGTAACAAATCATGATATAGTGACCACATTTATAATAATAAGGCACAACATTACATAATAAACTGATAATAGATGCACATAAACCGATATAGAAGCTATAAAACCAATACAAAAATAGCACAGTGAAGATTGTTTAAAGGGGTTGTCTCACTACAAGGATCGCAGCTTTTTATGTTAAAGATCTTGCAAAAACAAGTCACTGTGTAATATGGTCCAGAAACCCGTGTCCCAACCTATTCCTAGTATCCCCCTCTTGTATGGGCTGCATCAGCTCCTCAGGTCACTATAGCTACAGACCTGTTTGATCTATCCTGATAGGGTGCCAGTGCTGGTTGCTATAGCTACAGACCTGTTCAGTCTCTCCTGATAGGCTGCCAGCACTGGTCACTATACCTACAGACCTGTTCATTCTATACTGATAGGCTGCCAGCACTGGTTGCTATAGCTACAGACCTGTCTGATTTCTCCTGACAGGTTGCCAGCGCTGGTTACTATACTACAGACCTGGTCAATCTCTCCTAAATAGGCTGCCGCACTGGTTCTATAGCTACAAGACCTGTCAATTTTCCCCTGATAGGCTGCCAGCACGGTTCTATAGCTACAGACCTGTATCCACCTGTCCATTGGATTTAGCGCTTGAGGCGCAGCACTGGTTCTAAGCTACAAGCCTGTTCCATCTCGTCCTGATAGGCTGCCAGCACTGGTCTCTAAGCTACAGACCTGTTCGACTCTCCTGATAGCTGCCAGCACTGGTCTCTATAGCTACAGACCTGTTCAATCTCTCATAATAGGCTGCCACACTGTTTGCTATAGCTACAACCTGGCTCTCTGCAGCCTAGTGGAAGCCATAAACACCCCCTGAATTCAAAATGAAACCAAGAAAATAGGATTGAGGTGGGATGAATCAATGTAGTGTGACAACCCCTTTAAGTAACAGGCTACATTTTGGGATTGGCTGTGCGGTGTTGCATATTACTATGGGCTTTAGGCAGCTTTCTGACCTCTCAAATAGGGGGTGTGGCTTAGCTCAAAGTGGATGTGGTGTTGTGAGAAAGAGGCGTTGCCACTATAGTAGCCATTTTGATTCAGCACTCCACTGAGATTAATTGAATACAACCAGCTTTGTTAGGTCCAAGTAAAATCAGGGATGGGTGAGGGTTGAAAACAGCCGGTTGCGGACAGGTTTCAAACCCAAGCTGGGTTCTTTGGGGGGGTCCATACCGCATTATTGTCTATGTTTAAGACATTCATCAGGGTAGTGTGAAAAAAGGTAACCCGACAAGTTCACGATGGAGCCTCAGCATAGTCTACCGCGCCTTTGAGTCGTAAACCACCGGCATACAGAGCAGACGTAGCCCACATAGGACTAGGTTTGCTCTATTAATCTCTATGGGGCTGAGGTTAACCAATCAGCGCTCATAGGAACCAATCAAAGCCCATAGCAACCAGAGCTCAAAGCAACCAAGCAGAGCTCATAGCAACCAGAGCTCATAGCAACCAGAGCTCAAAGCGACCAAGCAGAGCCCATAGCAACCAGAGCCCATAGCAACCAGAGCTCATAGCAACCAATCAGAGCTCATAGCAACCAATCAGAGCCCATAGCAACCAATCAGAACTCATAGCAACCAATCAGAGCCCATAGCAACCAATCAAAGCTCATAGCAATCATAGCTCATAGCAACCAGAGCTCAAAGCAACCAAGCAGAGCCCATAGCAACAAACCAGAGCTCATAGCAACCAGAGCTCATAGCAACCAATCAGAGCCCATAGCAACCAATGAGCTCAGCTTTCATTTAATATACTGCTCTGGAAAAATGAAAGCTGAGCTCTGATTGGTTGCTATGAGCTGTGATTGGTTGCTATCGGCAACAAAAATAGTCTTAGTGCTAGACAGTTTTCATAAATGACGCCCAATGTCTTTTTTCTTTTAACAATTTTCATCAATTTAATACAAAATGACAGACTCCGCACAACAATTCCATTACATTTTTCCCTTCATTTTCCAAACAAATACCTCCACATCAAGGAAACATTTCATCAAAATCCATGAAGGACGGCATTCCTGTAGGATCTCACATGGCACACCATAACCTTTTATAGAACTTACAGGGGAGCTCCCACCATAGAGTTTGATGACATATTGATAGGATATGCAATTAAAGTGTAATATGTGCAGGTTCCACCTCCAGAACTTGCATCTATCTCTGAAACGGGCT
Organism: Phyllomedusa bahiana; assembly: GCA_025379985.1. Lineage (NCBI taxonomy): Eukaryota > Metazoa > Chordata > Amphibia > Anura > Hylidae > Phyllomedusa > Phyllomedusa bahiana. Next base: position 28,472 of record JAODAL010022559.1, read on the forward strand.
CCCAAAAGTGTCGGTCAGAATAGAGATCTGATCAGGCTTGCACACAACTCTCCGTTCTGTTCTATAGGGGTTCTCAGACAGAGCTCCCCTATACTGGAAACTCCCATAGAACAGAATGAAGAGAACACAGTGCTCCCCTGTACTGGGAACTCCCATAGAACAGAATGGAGAGAACACAGCGCTCCCCTGTACTGGGAACTCCCATAGAACAGAATGGAGAACACAGCGCTCCCCTGTACTGGGAACTCCCATAGAAAAGAATGAAGAGAACACAGTGCTCCCCTGTACTGGGAACTCCCATAGAACAGAATGGAGAGAACACAGCGCTCCCCTGTACTGGGAACTCCCATAGAACAGAATGAAGAGAACACAGTGCTCCCCTGTACTGGGAACTCCCATAGAACAGAATGGAGAGAACACAGCGCTCCCCTGTACTGGGAACTCCCATAGAACAGAATGGAGAACACAGTGCTCCCCTGTACTGGGGACTCCCATAGAACAGAATGGAGAACACAGCGCTCCCCTGTACTAGGAACTCCCATAGAAAAGAATGAAGAGAACAGAGCGCTCCCCTGTATTGGGAACTCCCATAGAACAGAATGGAGAGAACACAGCATTCCCCTGTACTGGGAACTCCCATAGAACAGAATGGAGAAACACAGCGCTCCCCTGTTCTGGGATATCCCATAGAGGAGATTGGAGAGAACACAGCGCTCCTCTGTACTGGGAACTTCCATAGAACAGAATGAAGAGAATACAGCATTCCCCTGTACTGGGAACTCCCATAGAACAGAATGGAGAGAACACAGCGCTCCCCTGTACTGGGAACTCCCATATAACAGAATGGAGAGAACACAGCGCTCCCCTGTACTGGGAACTCCCATAGAACAGAATGGAGAGAACACAGCGCTCCCCTGTACTGGGAACTCCCATAGAACAGAATGGAGAGAACACAGTGCTCCCCTGTACTGGGAACTCCCATAGAACAGAATGGAGAGAACACAGCACTCCCCTGTACTGGGAACTCCCATAGAACAGAATGGAGAGAACACAGTGCTCCCCTGTACTGGGAACTCCCATAGAACAGAATGGAGAGAACACAGCGCTCCCCTGTACTGGGAACTCCCATAATTGAGAATGGAGAGAACACTGCGCTCCCCTGTACTGGGAACTCCCATAGAACAGAATGGAGAGAACACTGCGCTCCCCAGTACTGGGAACTCCCATAGAGCAGAATGGAGAATACAGCGCTCCCCTGTACTGGGAACTCCCATAATTGAGAAAGGAGAGCATGACTGGATCTCCATTCTGAGCCATCACTTTTTGTGGTCCATTCCTATGATAGATGCGGTGCCTAGAAGGGGAACCTGCACCTATCAGACCTCGATGGCATATTCTATTTTTATACCATGATCCCCCTTTATCTTAATCAATCGTCTCTTATCCAAACATATTTGCAGCCGTTCTACAATAAGAGAGTTGCACAGACGTCATAATGTAGAATAAATTAGATTACTCACCAGGCTTTCTGGCTCCAAATGTCCAGGAGGTAGAGGTCGTCACAGACTCCTTGGGCACAATCCACTGGTGAAGGCACCAAAATGTTGTAATAACATAAGAGATAGTGGGAGAACGTGTATAGAACATGTCCACCTTCACCACCAGGAGGGACAATCTCCAGGGCAGCAGATCATGACAAGTCTTCTCTGAGAAAGTTATGGATAAATGTATGAAAAGTCCCGGATGTTCAGCCCTCTCATCCATATATCCATTCATCTATCCCTCTATCTCCTCCATATATCCATTCATATATACCTCCATCTCCTCCATATATCCATTCCTCTATACCTCTAGTTCATCCATATCTCCATCTCCTCTACATGTCGATCACACCCACATCTCCATGACCATATCCTCCACATCTCCATGCTCATCTCACACATATCTCCATTCTCATCTCATCCACATCTCCATATCCATCTCACCCACATCTCCATGACCATCTCCTCTACATCTCCAAATCCAGCTCACCCACATCTCCATATCCAGCTCACCCACATCTCCATATCCATCTCCTGCACATCTCCATGTCCATCTCACCCACATCTCCATGCTCATCTCACACACATCTCCATATCCAGCTCACCCACATCTCCATGCTCATCTCACACACATCTCAATATCCAGCTCACCCACATCTCCATGCTCATCTCATACACATCTCCATGACCATCTCCTCCACAGCTCCATGTCCATCTCCTCCACAGCTCCATGTCCATCTCCTCTACAGCTCCATGTCCATCTCCTCTACATCTCCAACTCCATCTCACCCACATCTCCATATCCAGCTCACCCACATCTCCATATCCATCTCCTGCACATCTCCATAACCATCTCAACCACATCGCCATATCCATCTCCATGTCCATCTCACCCACATCTCCATGCTCATCTCACACACATCTCCATATCCAGCTCACCCACATCTCCATGCTCATCTCACACACATCTCCATGACCATCTCCTCCACAGCTCCATGTCCATCTCCTCCACAGCTCCATGTCCATCTCTTCTACAGCTCCATGTCCATCTCCTCTACAGCTCCATGTCCATCTCCTCTACAGCTCCATGTCCATCTCGTTGACCTGATGGTCAACCTGACCATGTGGTGGCCAGGTAATTGGCTGACCTGAGGATACTCCCAAGCTGAGGACTCTCTCTTGCTGATTGGTCAGCTGCTTTCCCAGTGTTTACCTATTTTTCATATGTAAATATTGACCTTAATAGTAAACAAAGGAAAACACAAGAAAAGTCCTAGAAGACAATGAAAGCCAGAAACTGCCCCAAACCACAGGGTGTGCCCCCTGCAGGACAATGGAGATGGGAGGCTCAGAGGTAATGGCATTTACAAAGGTCTCTGTGTTCTCATCTCCATATCAATGCCAGACTGATGGTGTAAAGTCCAAACCTAGAGACTGTAGCTCTGATCACTACCTGAGAAAATGGCCTCCAATGTTACATCTATATGTACTGTATACAATGTCACTAATGTATATATCCTGTATGTACAGGGATTGATGTGTATAATATATATATATATATAATATATATAATTATATATATATATATATATATATATATAATATATATATATATATATAATATATATATATATAATATAATATATATGTACAGGGACTGATGCATGTATAATATATATTCCTACACTCTCAGTGTGATACTGTCTCTGAAGCCACTGTATCTAAAATCTGCTGAGCTGTGTATCTAATCCTATCCTGTGTGATATCGTCTGCTGAGCCATGTATCTAATCCTATCCTGTGTGATACGTCTGCTGAGCTTGTGTATCTAATCCTATCCTGTGTTATACTGCCTGCTGAGCTGTGTATCTAATCCTATCCTGTGTGATACGTCTGCTGAACGGTGTATCTAATCCTATGCTTTGTGATACTGTCTGCTAGAGCTGTGTATCTAATCCTATCCTGTGTGATACTGTCTGCTGAGCTGTGTATCTAATCCTATCCTGTGAATACTGTCTGCTGAGCTGTGTATCTAATCCTATCCGTGTGATACTTCTGCTGACTGTGTATCTAATCCTATGCTGTGTGCTACTGTCTGCTGAGCTGTGTATCTAATCCTTCCTGTGTGATACTGTCTGCTGAGCTAGTATCTAATCCTATCCTGTGTGATACTGTCTGCTGAGCTGTGTATCTAATCCTATCCTGTGTGATACTGTCTGCTGAGCTGTGTATCTAATCCTATCCTGTCTGAGCTGTGTATCTAATCCTATCCTGTGTGATACCGCTGCTAAGCTCTGTACTAATCCTATCCTGTGTGGATACTGTCTTGTATGCTGTGTATCTAATCCTATCCTGTGTGATATTGTCTGTGAGTGTGTATCTAATCCTACCTGTGAATAACTCTTGCTGAGCATGTGTATTAATCCTATCATGTGTAATACTCTCTGCTGAGCTGTGTATCTAATCCTATCATGTGTAATACTATCTGCTGAGCTGTGTATCTAAGCCTACCATGTGCAGTACTGTCTGCTGAATTGTGTATCTAAGCCTATCATGTGCAGTATTGTCTGCTGAGCTGTGTATCTAATCCTATCCCGTGTGATACCCTCTGCTGAGCTGTGTATCTAATCCCATCATGTGTGATACTTTCTGCTGGGATAGTATATCTAAGCCTGTCTTGTGTGGTAGTGTGCGGGATAGGAATTTTCCGCCATGTTTGATACTGTTGTGGTATGTATCCAACCGTCATGTTACATTTCCATGGGCATCCCCCTTTCCTCATTCCCCCCGGGGGTTGGGCAGTACCCCCAGTAATTTTCCCTCAGGCGAGCAAGCGGATTTGATTTTTTTGCCTTTCCTTTGCCCCCAACCCCCCCTGTGCTTGAAGAGGGGGGGGGAAGGGGGACCAGAGGAAAAAGGCTTTGACTTTAAGAGACAGCTGCATTATTTGGGAGGATTTCCTGCATCTGCTGTGTGATCTCACCCCATGTGTGCAGCAGCTGCAGATGTGAAGGGTCATCAAATGGACACGCAGCAGAGGATACAACTCCCCCCATCACCCCTCACGACGCATGACTGGCCCAGGAAAAACCATGTATATGGAGATGGTTATAACCAGAACAAATAAAATAAGGGAAAATGGGGCGGCAAAAAAGCAGAGGATTACCCCAATACAGGAAGGAGAGGAAAGTCAAAGAATGCCAAAACAGATCCTAAGTATTACCCCCAGCATATAGGAGAAGTAGTACTGTGCAATCAATGCCAGAACAGATGATAAGTACTACCCCCCAACATAAAAGGGGAAGCATTTTCTTTTCCAAAAATTAAGGGCAAAGCTGCGTTTTCCCCCCTAACCCCGGGCAAAAATGGGGTTTTTGGGAAACAAAGTAAGGAGAAAAATGAGGTTTCCCCCCCCCTACAGGACAGGAGAAGTGGTGCTGTGCAAACAATGTAAGGAGAATTGATGAGGATTACCCCCAGCATACAGAACAGGAGAAGTAGTATTGTGCAAACAGTGCCATAAAAATCGAGGATTTCCTCCAGAAACAGGGGCAGGAAAAAAAGTACTGTCAAAATTGCCAAAATGATGCAAATATTACCCTTTTCTTACAGGACAGGAGAAGTAGTATTGTGCAAACAATGACATGACAGATGCTGAGGATTACCCCCCCCGCATACAACAGGAGAAATCCTGTCAAACAATCCAAAACAGATCCAATATTAAACCCCCACATAAAGAAAATTACGTCAAAACAAGACAGGACAAGATTGAGGGTTAACCAACATACAGGACAGGGCAGGGGGACGGCAGTGATTGATCCCACTAAATTCAGCAATGCGAGGGGCATAAGGAGGGGCATGGTACTGTGCAGTCAGTGACCCCCATTGCACAATGCTGAGGATTCCCCCAGATACAGAGGAGCAGTTGGGATGTGCATGCATGACCCAGCATTGCAGCAGATGCTGAGAATTACCCCAGCATACAGGACAGGAGAAGTGGTGCTGTGCAAACAATGGGCAACAATTGGGGTTACCTCCCCCCATACAGGGCAGGAGAATAGTACTGTCAAAAATTTCCCCGAAAAAGATCAAAATATTACCCTTTTCATACAGGACAGGAGAAGTAGTACTTTTCAAAAAAAAGACATACAGATGCGGATTAAACCCCACAGTAAGGAAGGGAAAGTGTAAGTGCAAACCAATGACGGGGATCTGGGATTCCCCCCGCAACAGGAGGACAGTGGTCTTTGCGTGCAGGATCCCAGCAATGCAGCAAAGTGAGGATTACCCCAGCATACAGGAGGAGCAGTGGTCCTGTGCAGTGCAGTGATCCCAGCATTGCAGCAGATGTGGAGGATTACCCCCAGCATACAGGAGGAGCAGTGGTACTGTGCAGTGGATTTATTTCAGCATTGCAGCAGTTTGGGTGTTGATGTTTGGGGTCGCTCGCACTGGAGGGTTGGTCCCTTCTCCTGGGCACAGGACCCAGCCTTTTAAAATTACTGGCCACGAAGAAACCTTTGGGCCCCCCGGTCAGGAAAAAAATGAGCCAGATGTTTCATCCCTTTTCCTAATTCCCGATCTGTGCCCCATGAACATGGCGAGGTTATATATAGAAACAGTCTCCGTATACCACCTAGCCTGCAGTGTTAATCACGATAGGGGAGGTCTAGAGTATCACCTGCAGACCGGAGTAGACGGACATATAAAGTACATACGCAGTACCAACATAAAAGGGCATATATAGTATCACAAGCAGACAAGAGTAGACAGGACAGTTAAAAATTTCACAAACCGTACCAAGATTACAGGGCGAAAAATACCACCTGCGACCCAAATATGACGGACAATATTAGTACCCAGCGTACCGTTATACAGGGGTAAATAGAACCCCCACTGCGTACCAAGTTTGACAGGACGTTTAAAAGTATCACACTAGTACCCCCGGGGATGACAGGACAGTATAAGGGATCACACTCAGTACCCCGGGGTATGACGACAAATATATATACACCAGCGCGCCAGAGTATGACAGGGACAGTATATATATCACACGCAGTACCAGGGGTAAGAAAGACAGTAATAGTACCCCCCACGCAGTCCCCGGGGTTGACAGACAGTAATTTTTAAACAACATGCATACCCAAAAGTAGACATACGTATTAGTATCACATGCGTACCCAAATATACGGGCAGTTAAAATACCACCTGCGTTCCGGAGCATTCAGGGCTATTAGTATACCGCGTACCAGGGAAAATACGGCGGTAAGAGTATAACTGCATACGGAATATGACAGGGCGAAAAAGATCACATGCAGTACCAGGGGGTATGACAGGACTATATGTAACACTCAGTCCAGAGTATGAAGGGCATATTATATCACCTGCGACCCGGATAAGAAGGACAGATATATATTTACACTGCAGTACCAGGAGTATGACAGGACTATATAGACACACTGCATACAGGGGTAGCAGGCATTAATTATCACACTGCTTAAACCCGGACATACAGGACAGTATAAATATCAACTCATACCAGGAGCATGAAGGAGAGTATAATATCACTCTTTGGGACCGAGCATGACAGGACATTTTAGAGTAACCCCACTGCAGTACCAGGAGATGACAGGAGGTTTTGTATCACATGCAGTACCAGGGGCAAGCAGGACAGTATAGAGTATCACACTGCGTACCCCGGACATGAAGGACAGTAAAGAGTACACACTGAGTAAGACATGAAAGGGAGTAAAAAGTAACACACGCAGTACCGGAGATGACAGGACAGTATATAGTACACACGCGTCCAGGAGTATGACAGGAGATAAATTAGTATCACAGTAGACCTTTGCATGGGCAGGACGTTAGATTTTCACACTGCAGTACCAGGGCATGACAGGACAGTATTTAAAAAAAAAAAAATAAAAGTTTTCACACTGCAGTACCAGGAGCAACAAGGGCGTTTTAGAACACACGCATTTTTCAGGACATGACAGGGGAAGTAATAGAAACACCTGCAGACAGGACATGACAGGAAGTATAAGGAACACTGCAGACAACATGACAGGGGTTTTTAAATACGCAGTAAGGAGCTGACAGGGAAATTATAGAAAAACCGCATACCCAAAAGACAGGGGGTATATAGTATCACACGCAGTACCAGGATTATACCATTTTTTAGATCACACGCAGTACCAGGGGTAACAGGGGGATTATAGTATCACCGCAGTACCCAAATTCAGGAATATATAAAATACAACTGCGTACCAGGGGTAACAAAGTATATTATCACACTGCGTACCCCGGAGCAGACAAAAGAATAAAATAAAGAAAAAAAAGAGAGGGGGGCGCACAATATGTTTAAAACCCTAAAAAGAAACGTAAGGCTCTGTCTAAACTATCAGAGAAAAAAAAAGCCCCAAAAGCGGCCTTCTCTTCTTTATGCAGCCGGGTTTTGTCACGCTTTGGGGAAAACCGCGGCCCCCCTTCTGTTTCCCGCGCCCCCCAAAACCCCAAAAGCATTGTATGGGAAGACGTCAAAAAAACGAGAAGCACCGCGTATTATACAACATGTTGGATAATACGCCGCTGCCGAAAGACGGGCAGAGGAAAGACGAGCTGTGTAGACAGCAACTCGTCTTTTCTATTGCCGTCTATGGCACCACACTTACGATTGTATCTCCGGCGCTTTTAAAAAACGAAAAGCGCCGGAGATAACGATCGAAATCTGTGCAGTGTGGACATAGCCTAAAAGTGAATAAGAGTTGGACTCTCACCTTAGAGTTTTGCATTTTTATTGTAGAGACACAACACTCATATGCGCTTAAAGGGCTATTTATATTCCGTAGCCCTTAGTACGGCAGCCGCTGGTCACTGATGCTCCGCTCCGTGGTTCGGTGGGAGATAGACGCCAATAGGAAAAGAAAAATGGACCCGGCGCACGTGCAAAGTAAAAAAAAGCCCGAGCTAAAGGCTTTTAAATAAAATAGCTTTTATTCTTAAAAATGCAGGGGAGTTACCCTTGCAAGATTAAAAACAAGACAGTAGGACTTGACGCGTTTCGCGCGAGCACCCGCGCTTCATCAGAAGTATACAATACATCGGATTAAGACAAGGTATATATAACAATACATGGATTGTAAATAGTTCAAAGGTGTGTTAAGTGGATGACGTGAAGATACGGGTGATCAGTGATGTTACTGGGAAGATCAAAAAACATTGGAAGAGGAGGTGTCAATCAAAGAGATTGAAAGACACGGAAAGAAGAGTCCTCCGGATAGGAGGAAAAGCTGTCAGTCGAGAGAGAAAAAAGAAAACAAAGGGGAAAAGACAACAGACCGTTGAAAAAAAATGCCGTTGAAAAGAAGAAAATGTGCTTAGAAATATGCAGTTAGAAAACTGAATAGGCTGTGAACCTATAGGGCGACATGTATGAATTCGAACGCGTACTTTTTTTTTACTGGCGCCGACACCACAGTTCTAAATAGATATAGAAGAGTGTAGAATACGACAGATTTTTGGCGCTTTTACATAGATTTAGTGGCGCCAACCTTTGTATGGGCATAGACAGTAATGCGCCAAATTTGGGGCCCCAACTAAGCTCTATGTAATGCGCATTAGTCGTATTCTACACTCTTCTATAGCTATCTAGAACTGTGGTGTCGGCGCCAAGTAAAAAAAAAGTACGCGTTCGAATTCATACATGTCGCCCTAATAATGTTTCAATGCTCGGATTATGAGATTCTGAGAGTGTGGAATAATACAGATTTTTGGCGCATTACATAGAGCTAGTGCGCCAAGTTTGGCGCATTACCCTCTTCCCCATACAAAGTTTGGCGCATTAAAGCTCTATGCAATGCGCCAAAAATCTGTCGTATTCTACACTCTTCTATATCTATTTAGAACTGGAGTGTCGGCGCCAAGTAAAAAAAAAATACGCATTCGAATTCATACATGTCGCCCATAGTATATAAGCCCGTGATGTAGATAAATCATGGCGGGATGTGTAAATATCAGTGGATGTAGATAAATCCCTGAAAACCCCATATACGTGAATGGGAAGGTGGCGACCAATAGGAGAAGGGGCGGGTAATACAAACGCACCAATAATGAGGCTTATAAAGTTTGAAAATATGCGGCGCTAAAATCTCTATGTTGAGAAGCACCAAGAAAATTTCATAGTTCTAATAAAAAACATGATTGGTTGAACTATAGTGTAGTAGGAAGAATAAACCAATGAACAGTGAGAAAATCAGAGGCGGTGCTTTTGAAACAGCCAATGAAGGCTGGAAGAATGGGGAGAGTTGTGATTGGTGGCACAGATCGCGGGAGGTATAAGCGGACCAATCACGAAAGGAGCTACTTCTCTATGGAGAAATGCATGTAAAAATATATGCCTGTAAAGGATACTGTGATTGGTGGTGCAAATCGCGGGAGATATAAATGGACCAATCACAGTATCCTTTACAGATTTTCTCACTGTTCATTGGTTTATTCTTCCTACTACACTATAGTTCAACCAATCATGTTTTTTATTAGAACTATGAAATTTTCTTGGAGCTTTTATTGGTGCGTTTGTATTACCCGCCCCTTCTCCTATTGGTCGCCACCTTCCCATTCACGTATATGACTGACAGCTTTTCCTCCTATCCGGAGGACTCTTCTTTCCGTGTCTTTCAATCTCTTTGATTGACACCTCCTCTTCCAATGTTCTTTGATCTTCCCAGAAACATTCACTGATCACCAGTATCTCCACATGATCCACTTAACACACCTTTGAACTAATTACAATCCATGTATTGTTATATATACCTTGTCTTAATCCGATGTATTGTATACTTCTGATGAAGCGCGGGTGCTGGCGCGAAACGCGTCAAGTCCTACTGTCTTGTTTTTAATCTTGCGAGGGTAACTCCCCTGCATTTTTAAGAATAAAAGCTATTTTATTTAAAAGCCTTTAGCTAGGACAGTATATAGTATCACGCTGCAGTACCAGGAGCATGACAGGACAGTATATAGTATCACACTGCAGTACCAGGAGTATGACAGGACAGTATATAGTATCACACTGCAGTACCAGGAGCATGACAGGAGAGTATATAGTATCACACTGCAGTACCAGGAGCATGACAGGACAGTATATAGTATCACACTGCAGTACCAGGAGCATGACAGGAGAGTATATAGTATCACGCTGCAGTACCAGGAGCATGACAGAAGAGTATATAGTTTCACACTGCAGTACCAGGATCATGACAGGACAGTATATAGTATCACACTGCAGTACCAGCAGTATGACAGGACAGTATAGAGTATCACACTGCAGTACCAGGAGTATGACAGGACAGTATATAGTATCACACTGCAATACGAGGAGTATGAGAGGACAGTATAGAGTATCACACTGCAGTACCAGGAATATGACAGGACAGTATATAGTATCACACTGCAGTACCAGGAGTATGACAGGACAGTATATAGTATCACACTGCAGTACCAGGAGTATGACAGGACAGTATATAGTATCACACTGCAGTACCAGGAGTATGACAGGAGATTATATAGTTTCACACTGCAGTATCAGGATCATGACAGGAGAGTATATAGTATCACACTGCAGTACCAGGAGTATGACAGGACAGTATATAGTTTCACACTGCAGTACCAGGAATATGACAGGAGATTATATAATTCACACTGCAGTATCAGGATCATGACAGGAGAGTATATAGTATCACACTGCAGTACCAGGAGTATGACAGGACAGTATATAGTTTCACACTGCAGTACCAGGAGCATGACAGGACAGTATATAGTATCACACTGCAGTACCAGGACCATGACAGGACAGTATATAGTATCACGCTGCAGTAGCAGGAGTATGACAGGACAGTATATAGTTTCACACTGCAGTACCAGGAGCATGACAGGACAGTATATAGTATCACACTGCAGTACCAGGAGCATGACAGGACAGTATAGAGTATCACACTGCAGTACCAGGAGTATGACAGGAGATTATATAGTTTCACACTGCAGTATCAGGATCATGACAGGACAGTATATAGTATCACACTGCAGTACCAGGAATATGACAGGACAGTATATAGTATCACACTGCAGTACCAGGAGTATGACAGGACAGTATATAGTATCACACTGCAGTACCAGGAGCATGACAGACAGTAAAGAGTACACACGCAGTACCAAGGGTATGACAGGGGATAAAATAGTTTCACACTGCAGTAAACAGGATCATGACAGGACAGTAATATAGTTTCACACTGCATTTCCAGGAGTATGACAGGACAGTATATAGTTTCACACGCAGTACCCCGGGAAAATGACAGGACAGTATAAAAGGATCACACTGCAGTACCAGGATATGACAGGACAGTATATAGTTCACACTGCAGTACCAGGAAATAGAGACAGTATATATTATCACACCCGCTGTACCAGGAGTATGATAGGACAGTAAATATAAACACGCTGCAGTACCAGGAGTATGACAGGGCATATATAGTTTCACACTGCAATACCAGGGGATGACAGGACAGTATATATTTCACACTGCAGTACCAGGACATGACGACATATATAGTAACACAAATGCATTTCCAGAGCATGACAGGACAGTATATAGTATCACACTGCAGTACCAGGAATATGACAGGGCAGTATATAGTATCACACTGCAGTACCAGGAGTATGACAGGACAGTATATAGTTTCACACTGCAGTACCAGGAATATGAGAGGACAGTATATAGTATCACACTGCTGTACCAGGAGTATGATAGGACAGTATATAGTATCACGCTGCAGTACCAGGAGTATGACAGGACAGTATATAGTTTCACACTGCAATACCAGGAGTATGACAGGACAGTATATAGTATCACACTGCAGTACCAGGAGCATGACAGGACAGTATATAGTATCACACTGCAGTACCAGGAGTATGACAGGACAGTATATAGTATCACACTGCAGTACCAGGAGTATGACAGGACAGTATATAGTATCACACTGCAGTACCAGGAGTATGACAGGACAGTATATAGTATCACACTGCAGTACCAGGAGTATGACAGGACAGGGATAATAGTATAACACACTGCAGTACCAGGAGTATGACAGGGCGGTATAGAGTATCACACTGCAGTACCAGGAATATGACAGGACGGTATATAGTATCACACTGCAGTACCAGGAGTATGACAGGACAGTATATAGTATCACACTGCAGTACCAGGAGTATGACAGGACAGTATATAGTTTCACACTGCAATACCAGGAGTATGACAGGACAGTATATAGTATCACACTGCAGTACCAGGAGCATGACAGGACAGTATATAGTATCACACTGCAGTACCAGGAATATGACAGGGCAGTATAGAGTATCACACTGCAGTACCAGGAGCATGACAGGACAGTATATAGTTTCACACTGCAGTACCAGGAGCATGACAGGACAGTATATAGTATCACACTGCAGTACCAGGAGTATGACAGGACAGTATATAGTTTCACACTGCAGTACCAGGAGCATGACAGGACAGTATATAGTATCACACTGCAGTACCAGGAATATGACAGGACAGTATAGAGTATCACACTGCAGTACCAGGAGCATGACAGGACAGTATATAGTATCACACTGCAGTACCAGGAGTATGACAGGACAGTATATAGTATCACACTGCAGTACCAGGAGTATGACAGGACAGTATATAGTATCACACTGCAGTACCAGGAGTATGACAGGACAGTATATAGTTTCACACTGCAGTACCAGGAGCATGACAGGACAGTATATAGTATCACGCTGCAGTACCAGGAATATGACAGGACAGTATATAGTATCACACTGCAGTACCAGGAGTATGACAGGAGAGTATAATTTCACACTGCAGTACCAGGGGTATGGAAAGGGACAGTTATATAGTATCACACTGCAAATACAAGGAGATGACAGGACAGTATATAATCACACTGCAGTACCAGAGTATGACAGGACAGTATATAGTTTCACACTGCAGTACCAGGAGCATGACAGGACAGTATAGAGTATCAAACTGCAGTACCAGGAGCATGACAGGACAGTATATAGTATCACACTGCAGTGCCAGGAGTATGACAGGGCAGTATATAGTATCACACTGCAGTACCAGGAATATGAGAGGACAGTATATAGTATCACACTGCTGTACCAGGAGTATGACAGGACAGTATATAGTATCACACTGCAGTACCAGGAGTATGACAGGACAGTATAGAGTATCACACTGCAGTACCAGGAGTATGACAGGACTGTATATAGTATACCACTGCAGTACCAGGAGTATGACAGGACAGTATATAGTATCACACTGGGAGTACCCAGGAGTATGATAGGACAGTATATAGTATCACACTGCAATACAGGATATGAGAGGACATTATAAGTTATCACACTGCAGTACCAGGAATATACAGGAACAGTATGAGATCACACTGCAGTACCAGGAGTAAAGATAGGACAGTATATAACACACTGCAATACAGGAGTATGAGAGGACAGTATAGAGTATCACACTGCATGTACCAGGAATATGAAGGACAGTATAAGTATCACACTGCAGTAAACCCGGAGTATGAAAAGGACAGTATATAGTATTCACACTGCAGTACCTAGGAATATGACAGGACAATATATAATATCACACCGCAGTACCAGGAGTATGACAGACGTAAATAGTAAACACACTGAGCATACCAGGAATATGACAGGACAGTATAGAGTATCACACTGCAGTACCAGAGAAAGACAGGGCAGTATAGAGTATCACGCTGCAGTACCAGGAGTATGACAGGACAGTATAAAGTATCACACTGCAGTACCAGGAGCATGACAGGACAGTATAGAGTATCACACTGCAGTACCAGGAGCATGACAGGACGGTATATAGTATCACACTGCAGTACCAGGAGTATGACAGGACAGTATATAGTATCACACTGCAGTACCAGGAGTATGACAGGACAGTATATAGTATCACACTGCAGTACCAGGAGCATGACAGGACAGTATAGAGTATCACACTGCAGTACCAGGAAATGACAAGAAAGTATATAGTATCACACTGCAGTACCAGGAATATGACAGGACAGTATAAAGGATCACACTGCAGTACCAGGAGCATGACAGGACAGTATAGAGTATCACACTGCAGTACCAGGAATATGACAGGACAGTATATAGTATCACACTGCAGTACCAGGAGTATGACAGGACAGTATATAGTATCACACTGCAGTACCAGGAGTATGACAGGGCGGTATAGAGTATCACGCTGTAGTACCAGGAGTATGACAGGACAGTAATATGTATCAACACTGCAGTACCAGGAGTAAAGACAGGACAGTATATAGTATCACACTGCATACAGGAGTATGAGAGGACAGTAAAAGAGTATCACAACTGCAGTACCAGGAATATACAAGGACAGTATAGAGTATCACAACTGCAAATACCCGGAGTATGACAGGACAGTATATAGTATCACACTGCAGTACCAGGAGTATGAAAGGACAGTATATATAATAACACAGCAGTACCAGGAGCATGACAAGGACAGTATATAGTATCACACTGCAGTACCAGGAGTATGAGAGGGCAGTATAGAGTATCACCCTGCAGGACCAGGAGTATGACAGGACAGTATATAGTATCACACTGCAGTACCAGGAATATGACAGGACAGTATATAGTTTCACACTGCAGTACCAGGAATATGACAGGACAGTATATAGTATCACACTGCAGTACCAGGAGCATGACACGACAGTATATAGTATCACACTGCAGTACCAGGAGCATGACAGGGCAGTATAGAGTATCACGCTGCAGTACCAGGAGTATGACAGGACAGTATATAGTATCACACTGCAGTACCAGGAGTATGACAGGACAGTATATAGTATCACACTGCAGTACCAGGAGTATGACAGGACAGTATATAGTATCACACTGCAGTACCAGGAGTATGACAGGACAGTATATAGTATCACACTGCAGTACCAGGAGTATGACAGGGCAGTATATTGTATCACACTGCAGAAACCGAGATGAAAAGGAGGTAAAATAGTATCACGCTGCAGTACCAGGAGTATGACAGGACAGTATATAGTATCACACTGCAGTACCCAGGAGTATGAAAAGACATATATAGGTATCAAACTGCAAGTACCAGGAGGATGACAGGACAGTATGAGTATCACACTGCAGTACCAGGAATATGAAAAGGGCAGTATAGAGTATCACACTGCAGTACCAGGATTAAAAGGGCAGTATATAGTATCACACTGCATTAACCAGGATATGACAGGGCAGTAAAATAGTATCACACTGCAGTACCAAGGGAAAATGACAGGACAGTATATATCACACTGCAGTACCAGAATATAAAAGGACATATAAAAATATCCAACACTGCAGTACCAGGAAAATGACAGACAATATATAATATCACACTGCAGTACCAGGAGTAAAGACAGGACAGTAAATAGTATCACACTGCAGTACCAGAGAAAGACAGGACAGTATATAGTATACACCCGCAGTACCAGGAGTATGACAGGACATAAATAATCACCTGCAGTACCAGGGGTATGACAGCAGTATATAGTATCACACTGCAGTTTCCAGAGTAAAAACAGGAAAGGAAGGTAGTATATAGTATCACACTGCAGTATCAGGAGCATGACAGGACAGTATATAGTATCACACTGCAGTACCAGGAATATGACAGGACAGTATATAGTATCACACTGCAGTACCAGGAATATGACAGGAAAAGTAATAATTATCACACTGCAGTACCCAGAAAATGAAAAAAGACAGTATATAGTATCACACTGCAGCCCCAGGAGTATGACAGGGCAGTATAGAGTATCACACCGCAGTACCAGGAGTATGACAGGACAGTATATAGTATCACACTGCAGTACCAGGAGTATGAAAGGACAGTATATAGTATCACACTGCAGTACCAGGAGTATGACAGGACAGTATATAGTATCCCACTGCAGTACCAGGAGTATGACAGGGAGTATATAGTATCACACGCAGTACAGGAGTATGACGGACAGTATATAGTAAACACTGCAGTACCAGGAGTATGACAGGCAGTATAAGTATCACCTGCAGTACCAGTAGTATGACAGACAGTATAAGTATCACACCTGCAGTACAGAAGTATACAGGAGAGTATATAGTAAACACACTGCAGTACCAGAGTATGACAGGACATATATAGTATCATACTGCAATACCAGGAGTATGACAGGACAGTATATAGTATCACACTGCAGTACCAGGACTATGACAGTACAGTATATAGTATCACACTGCAGTACCTGGAGTATGATAGATCAGTATGTAGTATTACACTGCAGTACCAGGAGTATGATAGGACGGTATATAGTATCACACTGCAGTACCAGGAACATGACAGGAAAGTATATAGTATAATACTGCAGCGCCAGGAGTATGACAGGACAGTATATAATTTCCCCACTTTCAATACCAGGAGTATGGGCAGGACAGTATAGAGTATCCCCACTGCAGTACCAGGAATATGACAGGACAGTATATAGTATCACACTGCAGTACCAGGTGTATGACAGGGCGGTATATAGTATCACACTGCAGTACCAGGAGCATGACAGGAAAGTATATAGTATCATACTGCAGCGCCAGGAGTATGACAGGACAGTATATAGTTTCACACTGCAATACAAGGAGTATGACAGGACAGTATGGAGTATCACACTGCAGTACCAGGAATATGACAGGACAGTATATAGTATCACACTGCAGTACCAGGAGTATGACAGGGCGGTATATAGTATCACACTGCAGTACCAGGAGCATGACAGGAAAGTATATAGTATCATACTGCAGCGCCAGGAGTATGACAGGACAGTATATAGTTTCACACTGCAATACAAGGAGTATGACAGGACAGTATGGAGTATCACACTGCAGTACCAGGAATATGACAGGACAGTATATAGTATCACACTGCTGTACCAGGATCATGACAGGACAGTATATAGTATCACACTGCAGTACCTGGAGTATGATAGATCAGTATGTAGTATTACACTGCAGTACCAGGAGTACTGAGAGTATGACAAGGCAGCAAACAGTAAAATGGAAAGGATCAGGAAGTATTAAAAGACAGTATTTAATACAGCAAAAAAGTAACGTACTAGTATTACTGGACAATGGTTAGTATTGCAGAACATTACCATGTAGTATTACCAGTCACAATGCGGAACCAGAGTATTACAGAATGGTATATAGCGTAGAAAAGAAGTACCAGAGAGTAATACAGACAGTGTATAGTATCACATGGCATTATTACAGAGTTTAATAGGGAAGGAATATTACAGAACAGTACATAGGGCATTAATGGGGACCAGCAGTTATTATGTGACAGTATAGAATAGTACTAAGTACCAATGGCTATTACAGGGCGGAGTGTACGTAATGGACGGCAGAAATGAATATCGGGCATAATTACAGGCAGTATGTAGAGCAAGCATAACGAGCACCAGGAAATATTATAGGACAGTATATGGAGTAATAATTAGTACTAGGGAAAATTAAATGACAGTATACAGAGCAGTAATACGTATCAAGGAAAACTACAGGTCAGTATGTAGTATATGACAATCATAGTGAGCACCAGGTAATGTTACAAGAAAGAATATTAAGTAGTATTAAGCATGAAGGGATTTTGCAGAGCAGTATAAAGAGCAGCAATAATGAGTACCAGGGAGTATTACAAAGCAGTAACCAGTGCCAGAGAGTATAAGAGAGCAGTATATAAAGCAGCAGTAAGGAGAACAAGGGAGTAGGTCAGGACAATATACAGAACAGTATGGGAACCTGGACTATTACAGGGCTGATTACATTATATAGAGTAACAGTATTGAGTACCAGAGAGTATTACAGGACAGTATATAGAGCCTCAGAATTGAGTATCGGGTACCATTACAATATAGTATATAGAGCCAAAGTATTGAGTACCAGGGATTATTACAATGAGGTAAATAAAGATGCAGTATTGAGTACCAGGGACTATTACAGGATAGTATATAGATCCACAGTATTGAGTACCAGGGAGGACTACAATGAGGTAAATAAAGATGCAGTATTGAGTACCAGGGAGTATTACAGGACAGTATATAGAACCACAGTATTGAGTACCAGGGAGTATTACAGGACAGTATATAGAACCACAGTATTGAGTACCAGGGAGTACTACAATGAGGTAAATAAAGATGCAGTATTGAGTACCAGGGATTATTACAGGACAGTATATAGAACTACATTATTGAGTACCAGGGAGTATTACAGTGAGGTAAATAAAGATGCAGTATTGAGTACCAGGGAGTATTACAGGACAGTATATAGAACCACAGTATTGAGTACCAGGGAGTATTTCAATGAGGTAAATAAAGATGTAGTATTGAGTACCAGGGGCCATTACAATACAGTATATAGAGCTACAGTATTGAGTACCATGGTGTATTACAATGAGGTAAATAAAGATGCAATATTGAGTACCAGGGAGTATTACAGGACAGTATATAGAACCACAGTATTGAGTACCAGGGAGTATTAAAGGCAGTATATAGAACCACAGTATTGAGTACCAGGGAGAATTACAGGACAGTATATTGATCCACAGTATTGAGTTCCAGGGAGTATTACAGGACAGTATATAGATCCACAGTATTGAGTACCATGGAGTATTACAATGAGGTAAATAAAGATGCAGTATTGAGTACCAGGGAGTATTACAATACAGTATATAGAGCCACAGTATTGAGTACCATGGAGTATTACAATGAGGTAAATAAAGATACAGTATTGAGTACCATGGAGTATTACAATGAGATAAGTAAAGATGCAGTATTGAGTACCAAGGAGTATTACAGGATAGTATATAGAACCATATTATTGAGTACCAGGGAGTATTACAGGACATTATATAGAACCACAGTATTAAGTACCATGGAGTATTACAATTAGGTATATAAAGATGCAGTATTGAGTACCAGTGAATATTATAATACGGTATATAGAGCCACATTATTGAGTACCATGGAGTATTACAATGAGGTAAATAAAGATACAGTATTGAGTACCAGGGACCATTACAATACAGTATATAGAGCTACAGTATTGAGTACCAGGGAGTATTACAGTACAGTATATAGAACCACAGTATTGAGTACCATGGAGTATTACAATGAGGTAAATAAAGATGCAGTATTGAGTACCAGGGAGTATTACAGGATAGTATATAGAACCACAGTATTGAGTACCAGGGAGTATTACAGGACATTATATAGAACCACAGTATTGAGTACCATGGAGTATTACAACACAGTATATAGAGCCACAGTATTGAGTACCAGGGAGTATTACAGGACAGTATATAGATCACAGTATTGAGTACCATGGAGTATTACAGTTAGGTAAATAAAGATGCAGTATTGAGTACCAGGGAGTATTAAAATACAGTATATAGAGCAACAGTATTGAGTACCATGGAGTATTACAGGACAGTATATAGATCCACAGTATTGAGTACCATGGAGTATTACAATGAGGTAAATGAAGATACAGTATTGAGTACCAGGGAGTATTACAGGACAGTATATAGATCCACAGTATTGAGTACCATGGAGTATTACAATGAAGTAAATAAAGATGCAGTATTGAGTACCAAGGAGTATTATAATACAGTATATAGAGCCACAGTATTGAGTACCATGGAGTATTACAATGAAGTAAATAAAGATGCCGTATTGAGTACCATGGAGTATTATAATACAGTATATAGAGCCACAGTATTGAGTACCATGGAGTATTACAATGAGGTAAATAAAGATACAGTATTGAGTACCAGGGACCATTACAATACAGTATATAGAGCTACAGTATTGAGTACCATGGAGTATTACAATGAGGTAAATAAAGATGCAGTATTGAGTACCAGGGAGTATTACAGGATAGTATATAGAACCACAGTATTGAGTCCCAAAGGGGGTATTACAGGACTTAATGAACCACGTATTGGTACCAGGGGTATTACGTTGTAAAAAAAGTTGCATTATTGGTACCAGGGTTTTTACAACACAGTTATAAGCCAAGATTGAGTCCGGGAGTATTACGGACGTATATAGATCCACAGAAATTGAGTCCCATGGAGTTTTCAATGGGAAAATAAAAGATAATATGGAAAGGGAAGTATTAAGGAACGTTTTTTTGATCCACATTTTGAGTCCCATGGAGTATTAAAGAAGAAAAAAAAGATGCATTTTGAGTACCAAGGATTTTATAGTACAGTATAAGAGCCACAGTATTGAGTACCAGGGGGTTTTACAATGGGTAAATAAAGTACATATTGAGTACCGGGGGACCATACAATACAGTTTTAAAAGGGGACAGTTTTGGGTACCAGGGAGTATTACAGGACTTTAAAATTTAGAACCACATATGAGTACCATGGAGTATTACAGTTAGGTAAATAAAGACGCAGTATTGAGTACCAGGGAGTATTATAAAACAGTATATAGACCCAAGTATTGTACACCATGGTATTACAAGAGGAAAATGAAGATACGTATTGGTCCCGGGGAGTATACGGGACAGTAATAGACCCACAGTTTTTGAGCACAGGGGAGTATTACAATGATAAATGAAGATACATTTTTTTGATTCCCAGGAGTTTAGCAATAGAAACACAGGTTTGCAGCAATGAGTAGTAAAAAAAAACGTTCAATTTATTGTAATTTCCCTTAAAAAATAACAATAATTTGGGTCACAAGCTAGGGCTACTTGCCGGAAAAACTAGCAGTCGTAGCGTCAAGGTCCCAAATCCAGGGTACAATTTGGGCGTCCCAGCGGTCTCTGTGCAGGGGAGCCAACGTAAGTGGAGCAGGTAAGCGTACAGAAGCGGGGCCAGGACGGACGGTGAGGGACGTTTCGGGGGGGACTCTCCCCTTCCTAAAACACGTAATCCCCACCTCCACCTTCCTTTTATACTCTATATTGAGTGCCTATTTTAAACAAAGTAAGTTAAAAAACAAGCAATACACTTAAATATATATACAAAATTGCGTTATTTTACAAAAACGCTTGAGATTAGACTTATTAAGGCGGCCGGCATCAGGGTTAAACCCTGAAAACCAGGCTCCCCCTTTTGCAAAGTTTTTTTCTAAATTTCCCCTTTCTCGATCTGACTTCTCCAAAACACACCATTTTTAGTTGTACCAAAAGGACCTGCTTCAAAAAAGTGCCTAGTATGTATCTCGCCAAATTTCTTTTTTAGGGGTTCCTTTTTTTAGAATCCCCCCCTAGTAGTGTTTAATTTGGAGCGAGCTCTGTGATTCTTGTCTTTATTTTTTTGCATGGTTTGGCAAACGTATCCCTTCCCACAAGGGCATTTGGCAAATAATAAATGTTTTTAGTGTTACGGTAAAAAAACCCCCTAAGTGTTTTTTATTGCCTTGGTGGGGATGCAAATTTTATGCACCCTTGATTAAAAGGTTGAAATTTAAACGCAATTAAAACGGGTTTGTTCAAAACGTGCCGCATTTTTTATAAGGTTTATCTACCTTCCAATTGTGAAATGTAAAAGGCTCCGATGGTCGGCCCCTTTTATAAATAAACTGTGGTCTCTGTGCAAATTTTTGCCAATTTGGTGTCGCTGGTCAAGACATCCCAATATTTTTTGATAGTTTTTTTTTAAATTGGTCACTATGAGCTCAAGGAAAATAATAAACAAAAGGCGACTTTTTTGGGCCTTTATCAGCCCTTTTAAATAGTGTTTCCGGTCCATAAGAAGTATTACCTCGGGTCTGTTCTAATTCTTTCCCCTTTGATCCCCCTGGCCACAAATTTCTAAATAAGGAACTTTCCTGTTCTCATATAGGGATTCTGAGGAGCATATTTCCTACCCGCTAAATTTGGCCCCTTGGGGGGAAACCAAACTGAATATTTTGGGCTGTTGGCTTTTATGGTGCAAAAGATTATTCTGTCAAAATTCGGTTTTTTGTACGGGGTTGGGGGTAATAACTGTAGATTTGTTTTTAAATGTCTACATCGGGGTATTATACCCACGATTGAAATAGCGGTAAATTTGAAAGAGGATGGATCGGGTTAAGGTATTCCCAAAAAGTATGGAATTTTATTTTGGCCTGACCTGACAAAAGACGTTCGACATAGCGAAACCCACGCCTTTTACGAACTGTAGTGGGGACTGTATAGTATATTTATGTCAAACGCCGTCGGGGAACATTTTTCGCGTAACTGGGGGGGGGGGGGGGGGGGGCTCAGGGGAACCCCCCCCCCCCCAAGATGCCCCTAAAAACTGTAGGTCAGTTCTGAACCAAATTTGAAAAAATTTTCTTGTTTAAAGATGATATCTAGCAGATAAAATAATAAAGTTAATTTGGGCATTGGTCAGGTAGGGTCCCCCCCCTAATGCTTCTCAAAATCCCTGCATACCCCTGTATAGGGTTTGGGGTTATAGAGATTTGTGTCAAGGGGTTACGAGCCATAGACCCTCCTTGAGGTTGTTCTCTAATTTTTTTAAAATTTGAGTGGTACAGAAAGGGAGTGTGTATTCTCCAAACTGTTTTTGTAGGAATGAGTCGACTAGACACCCAAAGGGGTTGAGAAAGGGGAACCGATTCCCGAGACTATGGGGTCTTTTGGGGGGGTTGTAAGGATTTGTTATTTGGGTACAAAACGTACCGGTGTGGGGGGTTGTAGATGTCATAAGTTGTTTTTTTTTCAGTAAGTTTCATGGCCCCAACCCCCTCGTAAGTGTATTTTTTTATGGGACCTTAACTATTTGTGGGCATATTCTAGTTTTTGTACACTGTCGTTCCAAAACTTTCCATTCCCTCCTGAAATATTGGGTTTTTTTTTTTGAATATACGGACCCCCCCTTACCAGCTTTCTTACTTTTTTTACTACCCTTTTTTTTTTAATGTAAGTAAAGGGTTTCCCTTTCCCTTTCTTGTGATTTTTATTCTCTTTTAACCTTGAACTTTTTTTCCCTGTTTAGTAAATCAGAAATACCAATTTTTTTGAAAACCTTAGTGCTGAGTTGAAATTGTCTGGGTCAATTGGCAACTGTTCCAAAATAAATTAAAAAAATTTGAAGAGACGCAGGGGACTACTTGAGAATAAAGTATAACGGGGGCAGAGGAACTGCTGGGGTTTTCGCACTGAAAGAAGAGGTCTTAACGCGCAAACATGACAGCAGTGCATTAAACCCTTTTAGGGTGCAGCACACCGAATGCATGTTATTGAGATCTATAAAAAGAAAAAAAAAAAAGGGGTTTTTTTTAGGGACATCAAAGCAACGACGATACCGAAACGGGAGAAGTTGGAGGAGAACGCAAAGGCAATCAAAATAAAAGGGCAAGCAAAGGCGGGGAAAAAGAAGAAATAATAAGGGATCATCCAAAATCAAGGAGGGCCTGATATCTCTGACAAGACCCTTACTGATCTCAAGTGTCAATTATTAACAAGGGTTGAACTTTGTGCCCAATGCGAAAGTTTCGTTTTTGATTGAAGTAGATTTTTATAAATTTTCAGAGCCATTAGATTGAAAATGTTCTATGGGGAAAAGTGAAAGAATAAATAAGGAAGATAAAAATCAAAACGGTTTAAAAAGATCAAAACCAATTGACCCAGAATTTTCAACTCCAGCACTAGAGGTTTTAAAAAACTTGGTACTTACTGATTTACTAAAAAATGGAACAAAAATTCAAAGGGAATAAAGAGAATAAAATCACAAAAAGAAAGGAAAAAGGGAAGCCTTTACTTACACTTAAAAAAGATGATATTAATAGTAAAGAAAGTGATAGGGGGGCGTAGTAGTACAAAATAAAACCCCAATATATTCAGGAGGCAATGGAAAAGTTTGTGGGTCGCACCCGTGTACAAAAAAAATGAATATGACCCCACAAATGAGCTTTAAACCCCGATGAACATACACTTACTGAGGCGGTGAGCCCCTAAAACATTACTGAGAAAGAAAAACAATTTATACATGCTAATCCCCGCACACCGGTACTGTATCTTTACCCCAAAATACACAATCCATTTTCTAACCCCCCCGGACGACCGATAGTCTCGGAATCGGTTCCTTACTTCCCCTTGGGGTCTACGTCGATCTTTTCCCACAAAAATAGTTAGGAGAGGGTACACACTCCCCCTTTTGATACCCCCTCAATTTTTTTAAAAAAAATTGAGAAATACCTTTAGGTGAGGATCTTGGCTCTGTCCTTACATCAAATTTCCCATAACCCGCATACCCTTACAAGGGTATGCAGGAGTTAGAGAAGCATTAGGGGAGGGGCCTACCTTGACCCAAAGCCCAAAAAACTTCATTATGGATCTGTTAATATTATCTTAAAAGAACTTTTTCAAAATTTTGGGTTAAAACGTGTACCTACAGCTGCAGGGGAATCTTGGGGGTCCCCTGTAGCCCGAGTTACGCGAACCTGTTCATGACGGGTTTTTTTAGATAAATATATTATCTAGTCCCCAATACAGTTGCGTTAAAGGCGTGGTTTAAAACGCTATGTCGATGACGTTCTTATGTCATTGGGAGGGACAAAAGAAGTTTTTATACTTTTGGGAATACCTTAACCGATCCATCCTTTTACAAATTTCCGCTATATCAATCGTGAGGTTATACATTTCTCGATTTTAGAAAAGAAAACACAAGGTTTACCACCAACCCGTACAAAAAAACCCCATTGACAGGAATAATCTTTTGCACCCTAAAAGCCAACATGTCCCCAAATATTCGTGGTATCCCCCAAGGGGCCAATTCATGCGAGTAGGGGAATATGTCCTCAGAACCCTAATAAGGGAAAAGGGGAAGAAACCTTTTTGGAAATTTTGGGGGCCAGGGAACAAAGAGATGAATTTTAAACAGAGCATGAAGTATTCTTATGGACGGGAAACACTATTTTTAAAGGATGAAAAAGAGGCCTAAAACAGATGCCTTTTGTTATTATTTGAGTCATAGTGACCTAGTGAAAAAAACATCAATAAGTATTTTCTGTCTTGACCACGCACCAAATAGGCAAATGTTTGCCAGAGACCACAGTTTATTTATAAAAGGGGCCGTACCTCGCAGCACTATTCACTTCACAATTGAAAGGGAGATAAACCTTTTAAAACTGCGGCAGTATTGGAACATATCCCTTTTTGTTGCGTTAAATTTCAACTTATAATCAAGGGGGCATACTTTTATTTCCCCCACAAGGCAATAAAAAACACAGGGGGTTTTTTCACCTGAACACTAAATCAGTGATTTTTGCTCAATGCCTTTTGGGAAGGGATACGTTTGGCCAAACCCCCTGGAAAATAAAGACAAGAATCACAGGCATCGCCCAATATTAGAACAGCTACTAGGAGGGATTTAAATAGAGGGAACCTAAAAAGAAATTGGCAGACTACAGTAGCTAGGGACTTTTTTGAAAACAGGGTCATAGAGTAGCAAGCTTAAAAAAAGGTGTTTTTGGAGGAAAATCAGTTTTGGGGAAGGGGAGAAAAAAAGAGAGAAAACTTTGCAAAGGGGGCAGCCTGGTTTTCAGGGCTTAATACCCTGATGCCGGCCGGGGCCCTTTAAGAAGATCTTAATTCAGGGTTTTTTGTAAACTAACGCAATGTCTGTATATATATATGTGTAATGCTTGTTTTTTAAAAATGTACTTTTTTTAACAATAGGTGACTCAATATAGGTAAAAAAGAAAAATTGGAAAAGGTGGTGATTTCGTGTTTAGGAAGGGGAGAGTCCTCCCCCAAAAAGTCCACGTCACCCGTCCGTCCTGGACCCCCCCTGTTGACCTTACCCTCCACAAAAGTTGGCTCCGGCTAGGGACGCTGGAGGCCCCAAGTTTTACCCATGGTTTGGGACCTGACTGGCTAGGGGGTGTCATGTTTTTCACGCAAGTTGCACTAGTTTGTGCACCAAGATTTTGTTTTTTTTTAAGGAACTACAATAAAATTTAACGTTTTAAAACCTACTTAGCATTGCTGCAACTGTGTTTTTATTTCTAATGAGATTGGGAGAGGGTACTCCCCCTCCAAAAGGGTGCGATCGAGCAGTCAGAAACTTTTACTTTCAACTCTATAGTTCCAAGGGGTATTATAATAAGTATTTGTCCAATTTGAGACCATGGAGTATTACAAAAAGGTTTAAAAAAGATACGTTTTGGTACCGGGATTTTTACAGGACTTTTATAGATCCACAGTATTGACACCATGGAGTATTACAATGAGGTTAAAAGAAGATACAGTTTTGAGTACCCGGGGGTTTACAGGACATTATAGATCCACGATTGATTTCCATGGAGTATTCAATGAAGGTAAATAAAGATGCAGTATGGTACCAGGGAGTATTAAAATACATTTTATAGGCCACAGTTTGATACCAGGGAAAAATTACAATATATAGATCCACAGTACTGAGTTCCAGAAATTATTACAGGACAGTAAATAGCCAATAGGAAAAAAAGGAAAAAGAAAAAAAAAAAATGGACCCGGCCCTGTAGGTAAAAAAAAAGCCCACTAAAAAACCCCCCCCCCCTTTTTACTTAAAATGTTTTTTTATTCTTAAAAATGCAAAGGTTTCGAAGCGTCAGGTTTTAAATATGTTTTGTTTTTAATTTTGCTTTGGTAATTCCATTGCATTTTTAAGAATAAAAACTATTTTAATTAAAAGCCTTTAGCTCGGGCTTTTTTTACCTTACGAGCGCCGGGTCCATTTTTCTCTTTTCCTATTGGCGTCTATCTCCCACCGGACATCAGTGACCAGCGGCTGCCGTACTAAGGGCTACGGAATATAAATAGCCCTGTAAGCGCTTATGAGTGTTGTGCCTCTACAATAATAGCGCAACACTCCAAGGTGAGAGTCCTACTCTTTATCTTTTACTGTAACCATGGTTTAACAGTATAACACTATTGTGCGCCCCCTCTTTTTTTCTTTTTTCCTGTGGACAGTAAATAGCGACACAGTATTGAGTACCAGGGAGTATTACAGGACAGTATATACGTAGCATGATGAGCAGCACTGCGGGATATATATATACAAAGCAAACATCCCACAGCCGCATTCTTTCCATATAAACATCTGACAGCAAGAACAGCGACCAGGAACTGTGCAACCAGTGACTACATAACCTCCAGGGACCGTGTGCTGCTGAGCCGTGTATCTAATCCCGTGATGTGATACTCTCTGCTGAGCCATGTATCTAATCCCGTGATGTGATACTCTCTGCTGAGCCGTGTATCTAATCCCGTGATGTGATACTCTCTGCTGAGCTGTGTATCTAATCCTGTGATGTGATACTCTCTGCTGAGCTGTGTATCTAATCCTGTGATGTGATACTCTCTGCTGAGCTGTGTATCTAATCCTGTGATGTGATACTCCCTGCTGAGCCGTGTATCTAATCCTGTGATGTGATACTCTCTGCTGAGCCGTGTATCTAATCCTGTGATGTGATACTCCCTGCTGAGCCGTGTATCTAATCCTGTGATGTGATACTCTCTGCTGAGCTGTGTATCTAATCCCGTGATGTGATACTCTCTGCTGAGCCGTGTATCTAATCCGGTGATGTGATACTCTCTGCTGAGCCGTTATCAATCCATGTGATGTGATACTCTCTGCTGAGCTGTGTATCTAATCCTGTGATGTGATACTCTCTGCTGAGCCGTGTATCTAATCCTGTGATGTGATACTCTCTGCTGAGCCGTGTATCTAATCCTGTGATGTGATACTCTCTGCTGAGCCTGTGTATCTAATCCTGTGATGTGTATACTCTCTGCTGAGCCGTGTATCTAATCCTGTGATGTGGTACTCCCTGCTGAGCCGTGTATCTAATCCTGTGATGTGATACTCTCTGCTGAGCCGTGTATCTAATCCTGTGATGTGATACTCCCTGCTGAGCCGTGTATCTAATCCTGTGATGTGATACTCTCTGCTGAGCTGTGTATCTAATCTGTGATGTGATACTCTCTGCTGAGCCGTGTATCTAATCCCGTGATGTGATACTCTCTGCTGAGCCGTGTATCTAATCCTGTGATGTGATACTCTCTGTTGAGCTGTGTATCTACTCCTGTTATGTGATAGTCTCTGCTGAGCCGTGTATCTAATCCTGTGATGTGATACTCTCTCCTGAGCTGTGTATCTAATCCTGTGATGTGATAGTCTCTGCTGAGCTGTGTATCTAATCCTGTGATGTGATAGTCTCTGCTGAGCTGTGTATCTAATCCTGTGATGTGATACTCCCTGCTGAGCCGTGTATCTAATCCTGTGATGTGATAGTCTCTGCTGAGCTGTGTATCTAATCCTGTGATGTGATACTCTCTGCTGAGCTTTGTATCTAATCCTGTGATGTGATACTCTCTGCTGAGCCGTGTATCTAATCCTTTGATGTGATACTCTCTGCTGAGCCGTGTATCTAATCCTGTGATGTGATACTCTCTGCTGAGCCGTGTATCTAATCCTGTGATGTGATACTCTCTGCTGAGCTGTGTATCTAATCCTGTGATGTGATACTCTCTG
Source organism: Phyllomedusa bahiana (assembly GCA_025379985.1). Taxonomy (NCBI): domain Eukaryota; kingdom Metazoa; phylum Chordata; class Amphibia; order Anura; family Hylidae; genus Phyllomedusa; species Phyllomedusa bahiana. The sequence goes on from JAODAL010022559.1 coordinate 57,678, forward strand.
CTGAGCCGTGTATCTAATCCTTTGATGTGATACTCTCTGCTGAGCCGTGTATCTAATCCTGTGATGTGATACTCCCTGCTGAGCCGTGTATCTAATCCTGTGATGTGATAGTCTCTGCTGAGCCGTGTATCTAATCCTGTGATGTGATACTCTCTGCTGAGCCGTGTATCTAATCCTGTGATGTGATACTCTCTGCTGAGCTGTGTATCTAATCCTGTGATGTGATACTCTCTGCTGAGCTTTGTATCTAATCCTGTGATGTGATACTCTCTGCTGAGCCGTGAATCTAATCCAGTGATTAGATACTCTCTGCTGAGCTGTGTATCTAATCCTGTGATGTGATACTCTCTGCTGAGCTGTGTATCTAATTCTGTGATGTGATACTCTCTGCTGAGCCTTGTATCTACATCCAGGTTCCATAGTGAGTAGGGTGCAGTCTGCATCATGGCGGCTCCCCCCCACTGTTATAACTCGGGACCCCTCGGCAGGTGTATGAGGTGCTGTTGTCTGTCTTAGTAGTAGCCCCCCTGGCATGGAGGGACACAGGGTGAGGAGGGTGACGCCTCCATGGATCTTTGTGTCTGCCACTGTGATGTCATCGATGACCCCACCCCCAGCATCATCAATCCTGACATCATCCCTCTGCTACCGGAACATTACCCCTATGGGGAGCGCTGTGAGCGAAGGGGCGTCAGTGGCAATTAGGACTCATGGGCATGATAGCGAGATGAGAGTGACCTCACTGTGTGACAATATGTCAGTATATTACTATACACAGCTGTATCCAGTCCAGACAATGCTCTGTGAGCTAAACAGCTTGGGCTTATACACTGAAGCATAGTGCAGCTGTTGTCTACACTGGATACAATTATATCCACTCTTCAACTGAGAGCATGACGAGCAATGTACAATGTATCAGTCTGGAGTCCCTCCTGCTTAGCTCACAGAGCATTGTCTACACTGGATACAGAAAGCAGAACTAGCTGTGTACAATGTATCAGTCTGAAGTCCCTCCTGTTTAGCTCACAAAGCATTGTCCACATTGGATACAATTATCTCCACTCCTCAGCTGAGAGCAGGATGAGCACTGTACAATGTATCAGTCTGGAATCCCTTCTGTTTAGCTCACAGAGCAGTGTCTATACTGGATACAGAGAGCAGGACTAGCTATGTACAATGTATCAGTCTGAAGTCCAGGCTGCTGAGCTCACAGAGCATTGTCTATAATGGATACAAAGAACAGGACTAGCTATGTACAATGTATCAGTCTGAAGTCCAGGCTGCTGAGCTCTCAGAGCATTGTCTATACTGGATACAGAGAGCAGGACTTGCTATGTACAATGTATCAGTCTGAAGTCCAGGCTGCTGAGCTCTCAGAGCATTGTCTAAACTGGATACAGAGAGCAGGACTTGCTATGTACAATGTATCAGTCTGGAGTCCAGGTTGCTGAGCTCACAGAGCATTGTCTATACTGGATACAGAGAGCAGGACTTGCTATGTACAATGTATCAGTCTGAAGTCCATCCTGCTTAGCTCACAGAGCATTGTCTATACTGGATACAGAGAGCAGGACTTGCTATGTACAATGTATCAGTCTGAAGTCCAGGCTGCTGAGCTCAGAGAGCATTGTCTATACTGGATACAGAGAGCAGGACTTGCTATGTACAATGTATCAGACTGAAGTCCAGGCTGCTGAGCTCACAGAGCATTGTCTATACTGGATACAAAGAACAGGACTAGCTATGTACAATATGTCAGTCTGAAGTCCAGGCTGCTGAGCTCACAGAGCATTGTCTATACTGGATACAAAGAACAGGACTAGCTATGTACAATGTATCAGTCTGGTGTCCATCCTGCTTAGCTCACAGAGCATTGTATATACTGGATACAGAGAGCAGGACTAGCTATGTACAATGTATCAATCTAGAGTCCATCCTGCTTAGCTCACAGAGCATTGTCTACACTGGATACAGAGAGCATATGCAGGGAAAAGAAAAAAGAGAGGGGGCGCACAATAGTCTTATACTGTAACAATAGGGGTAATAGGTGGAAAGTGATGATATATTCTCACCTTTTGGTGTTGCGCTACTAAATTATAAGGCACAACACTCAAAAAGCGCTTGCAGGGCTATTTGTACCCCGTACCCTTACTACGGCAGCCGCGGGTTTCTCTGGACTCCGTTCCGTGAAAAGGTAGGAGACGATTGCCAAGAGGAAAAGGAAAAACTGACCCAGCGCACGTGCAGTGAAAATAAAAAAAGCCCAGGCTAAAGGCTTTCAATTAAAAAGTTTTTATTCTTAAAATTGCTACGAGTTACCTATGCAAAATTAAAAACATATAAAGAGAACTTAACGCGTTTCGCGCGTGTACCCGCGCTTCATCAGAAGTATACATTGTAGGAATAAACACAGTATATATAACACTAACAATTGAGGACCCGCATGTCTCATTAGCCTGAACTCTCCTCTAGGTATCAGGAAGACCCTCCATGCAGCCCGTCCCCCACTGGTGGCCACCCAGCTCTTCCATGGTCCAGCACAACCATGGAGGACGGGTCCTACTGATGGAGGAAGGGGAAGCTCAGAGATAATGGCAGCCGGATTGGTTGTCACCCAGCTTTCCTAGGAGCAGATATAGTCAGGGCGTTGGATCTACCACAGGGCAGGGTCACTATGTGGGGGAACCACTGCTTCTGTAGGGGCGCGATAACTGTGCAGCACTGGCTCTGCTACATGCACCATGACGCAGGGACAAGGACTGTGTATAGAGCGCATGACAAAGGGACAGGGACTGTGTGCAGAGTCTATGACATAGAGATAGGGACTGTGTGCAGAGTCTATGACATAGAGATAGGGACTGTGTGCAGAGTCTATGACATAGAGACAAGGACTGTGAGCAGAGTCTATGACATAGAGACAAGGACTGTGTGCAGAGTCTATGACATAGAGATAGGGACTGTGTGCAGAGTCTATGACATAGAGACGAGGACTGTGTGCAGAATCTATGACATAGAGACAGGGACTGTGTGCAGAGTCTATGACATAGAGACAAGGACTGTGTGCAGAGTCTATGACATAGAGACAAGGACTGTGTGCAGAGTCTATGACATAGAGATAGGGACTGTGTGCAGAATCTATGACATAGAGATAGGGACTGTGTGCAGAGTCTATGACATAGAGATAGGGACTGTGTGCAGAATCTATGACATAGAGATTGGGATCGTGTGCAGAGTCTATGACATAGAGATAGGGACTGTGTGCAGAGTCTATGACATAGAGATAGGGACTGTGTGCAGAGTCTATGACATAGAGACAAGGACTGTGAGCAGAGTCTATGACATAGAGACAAGGACTGTGAGCAGAGTCTATGACATAGAGACAAGGATTGTGTGCAGAGTCTATGACAGAGATAGAGACTGTGTGCAGAGTCTATGACATAGAGATAGGGACTGTGTGCAGAGTCTATGACATAGAGACAGGGACTATGTGCGGAGAGAAATATCCTGAGTTTGTGCTTTGAGAGAAACATCAGGACTGGTGCATCTGCTACTGCAACCAGCAAGCTCCAGCGCCACCAGTGTTACTGCTGCCCCAATGAGGTGGTCACCCCTCACAGAACTAACATCAGTCCCCAGGGGTCAGCATCACCTATAGCTTTATAGTCCCAGTGCCCAGTCCTGAGTGTCATTTCTTCTATCTGTCCACAGTACTACATCTCTTCACCATGCTGGCGTGTTATATTCCAATGTGCAGTAACACTTCTCTTGCTCTGTATGCAGGGTGTGTGTGCACAGTACCACTTCTCTTGCTCTGTATGCAGGGTGTGTGTGCACAGTACCACTTCTCTTGTTCTGTATTCAGGGTGTGTGTGCACAGTACCACTTCTCTTTACTATGTCTGATTTTTAGACCCTATTTTCATTCACTGTGCAAAGTACCACTTCTCTTGTTCTGTATGCAGGGTGTGTGCACAGTGCCACTTCCCTTGTTCTGTATGCAGGGTGTGTGCACAGTACCACTTCGTTTGTTCTGTATGCAGGGTGTGTGTGCACAGTACCACGTCCCTTGTTCTGTATGCAGGGTGTGTGCACAGTACCACTTCTTTTGTTCTGTATGCAGGGTGTGTGTGCACAGTACCACTTCTCTTTACTATGTGTGATTCTTACACCCTGTTTTCATCCGCTGTGCACAGTACCACTTCCCTTGTTCTGTATGCAGGGTGTTTATGCACAGTACCACTTCTTTTGTTCTGTATGCAGGGTGTGTGTGCACAGTACCACTTCGCTTGTTCTGTATGCAGGGTGTGTGTGCACAGTACCACTTCTCTTGTTCTGTATGCAGGGTGTGTGTGCACAGTACCACTTCTCTTGTTCTGTATGCAGGGTGTGTGCACAGTAACACTTCACTTGTTCTGTATGCAGGGTGTGTGTGCACAGTCCCACGTCCCTTGTTCTGTATGCAGGGTGTGTGTGCACAGTACCACTTCCCTTGTTCTGTATGCAGGGTGTGTGTGCACAGTACCACTTCTTTTGTTCTGTATGCAGGGTGTGTGTGCACAGTACCACTTCTCTTGTTTCTTACCCGGGTGTGTGTGCAAATACCACTCTCTTGTTCTGTCTGCAGGGTGTGTGTGCACAGTACCACTTCTCTTGTTCTGTATGCAGGGTGTGTGCGCACAGAAACCACTTCCCTTGTTCTGTATGCAGGGTGTGGGACATTACCACTTCTTTTGTTCTTATGCGGGGAGTTGTGTGCACAGTACCACTTCTGTTTACTATGTTGATTCTTACACCCTGTTTTCATCCGCTGTGCACAGTACCACTTCTCTAGACATGGAGCAGGCTGGGTATATATGGTAATTAGCAGTTTTCTGTGTAATTACTGAGTCATTGATTTGTTTTGCTCCCAGATCCTGATATTTTCTGGTTGTGTCTGTAATTTTCTATATTATCGTGCACCCTCTGCTGTATACACTACTAAGTCAAGTCATATTATTATGACCACCTCCTACTTACAGCGATGGCAGCGTGTAGCTCATCTGGTGCGCTGGCTTGGTGGGTGTCTAAGGTGGGATAGGCCGTCTGTACACAGATCCATTGTTGCTCATTTATCAGAGCTGGGATGATTATCGGCTTTTGAGCGAGGGGGGCGACACTGCATAGTTTGTCATCTTTTTTTGGCTGCTGTGGTCGAAAGTAGAGACAGCAGAGAAATGGCGCCATTGTGAATAAGAGACGTGGAAACACATCAACGAACCCTACTGTGTATGGGTCCCCGGAGCAGACGGATGTCACTGCACCTCTGCTAACCCTACTGTGTATGGGGTCCCAGAGCAGACGGATATCACTGCACCTCTGCTAACCTACTATGTATGGGGCCCAGAGCAGACGATGTGTCACTGCACCTCTGCTAACCCTACTGTGTATGGGGCCCGGAGCAGACGGATGTCACTGCACCTCTGCTAACCCTACTGTGTATGGGGCCCCGGACTCTGCAGGATGATTGGTTGAGCATTACATTGTATAACATTATTGTTTCAAGAGCAGTGACATCATCAGTATCAGCCACAGGGGCGGACATTAGATTGGTGCAGCCTGTGCATGTGCTCTGGTGATGGGGTCACTGTTATATCAGTGTCCTACTGGGTATTAGATTGCAGTTGGATGCCTGAGCTGAATTTCATAGTTAGGCCATGTTCACACGGCTTAAAATGGGACGTATTTCGGTCTGTAATTACGTGCCGTAGTGCGCAAATTACGGCTGGAATCCGTCCCAGTCATTTCGGTAATCCACAGTTCTCATAGAGAACTATGGATTACGTCTCCTCTCCCTGCTCGGCGAATCCGCCGCGGGGGGAGAAAGTGACATGTGAATTACTAGCGGCGTATACGCGCCGCTGGTAATGAAAGTCTATGGGCCGGCGAGGCGCCGCCCCCCCCCCTCCCACTCCCGCCCCCGCTCCTGACCACACAGCGTAATTGCGGGGCGTACTTACACCCTGCAAATACACCGTGTGAACCTAGCCGTAGTCATTACTGATGAATTGTTAGAGGAACATTATTGGTGAAAATAGCTGCTGCCAGAGGAGTCTGATGGAGGAAAGATGGGTCTGGAGGGGACAAAGAAGACAGAGGAGTCTGGAGGGGATAGATGAGTTGGGAGGACAGAGTAGTCTGGAGGGGACAGAGGAGTCTGGGGGAGGACAAAAGGGGGACAAAAGGAGTCCAAGAGGGGAAAAGGAGGAGTCCAGAGGGGACAGGAGGAGTCCGGAGGGGACAGGAGGAGTCTGGAAAGTACAGAGGGTTCTGGAGAGGGACAGAGGAGCCCAGAGGGGACAGGAGGAGTCAGGAGGGGACAAAGGAGTCCAGAGGGGCTTGTTCTCTGTGTATGACACATGCACACTCGGCTGAGCTGAGTACGCATGTGTATAGGGGGATCTAGAGGCAGCTTGCAGCAACATGCTGTCTGTACGTCCAGTTGAGGAGTCCTTGTGGTTGCTAACTCCTCGTGGCGCTCGGGTCTTCTCCTGACGTCCTTATCGCGCTCTCATGGTCGGAGCATTTCCTCTTCCTCCTGTGATGTGTGAGATGGATCAGTCATCCCGCCACTGGCACATGATCCCATAGGCCGGAACTGTGGGATCCTGGAGAGACTCAGAGCAGACAGAATCTGGAATGTGGCGCCTCACTCGAAACCCAACAATCCCTTCCCCCTCTGTGCAAAAAGGGGAGCTCAGCTACATGGCTGCCAGTCAGGGGGCCCCAGAGAAAGAAAAAT
>JAODAL010022560.1:0-52500 GCA_025379985.1 Phyllomedusa bahiana
CCAAACGGGAATTAGAACCCAAGTTTTATAAAATCGTGACCAGGAAATTTTGGGGAAGGGTCTGGATACATTTCTAGATGAAAAATATAAAAGTTATTTGTTTTTCCAGGGGTTCTGGAGAAGGGTCCTGGATACCCTTTCTAGTTTTTAAAAAAAAATTTATAATGACCGGGGGTTCTGGAGAAGGGCCCGGGTACAAATTTTTAGATGGTAATAAAAAAGTTATAGTGAACCCGGGTTCCCCCGGGGAAGGGGCTGGAACAATTTTTAGATGAAAAAAAAATAAACAATTTTTAGTGGGCCAGGATTCTGGAGGGAAAAGGGGCTGGATAAATTTTTAGATTAATAATAAACAAGTTTAAATGGGCCAAAGGGTTTTGAGAAGGGGCCCGGAAAAAATTTCTAGTGAATTATTCAAGTTTAAGGGCCGGGGTTCTGGAGAAAAGGGTCTTTAAACATTTCCAAAATTTAAAAAAATAAACAATTCAAATGACAGGGGTTCTGGAGAAGGGTCCCCGGGGGAAAATTTCTGATAAAAATAAAATTTTTTGGACCCGGTTTAAAAGGGGGAAACAATTTTTGTGAAAATAAAGAAAGTTTTTGGAAAACCCCTTTTTAAAGGCCCGGTAAAATTTAAAAAGAACAAAATTTAAAAGTGACCCGGGAAATTTTGGAGAAGGGTCTGGATAAAATTTCTAGATGTAAAAATATAACAAATTCTTAACCCGGGGAGAAGGGTCTGGAAAGGAATCTAGGGGAAAAAATTTAAGGGCCTTTGTAAAATGGAAAATTTTTAAAGTAAAAGAAAAAGTTAAAGGGACCCAGGAATCTGAAAAAGGGTCCCGGAATACATTTCTTTTTTAAAAATAACCCAAAAGGGAAAAAGGAAAATTTAAAGGGAAAAAAAAAGTTTTTAGTGACCAGAAACCCGAAAAAAGGGTTCTGGAAACATTTTTTTCAAAAAGGCCCGGTTTTAAAATTGGAAACAAAAAAACAAGTTAAAATGACCGGGTTTCTGGGAAGGGTCCCCCAAACAAAATTTTTAGTGTTAATAATATAAAAAAAGTTAAATGACCGGGGTTCCTGGAGAAGGGGCGGATAAAAATTTTTTAGGAAATAATTTTTAGAATAATTTTTAGGGACCCGGGTTTTGGGGGAAAAAGGGGCCGGGGTACATTTCTAAGAATTTAAATAAAAACCAGTTAAAGTACCCCGTATTCTGGAAAAAGGTCCCGGATAAAATTTTCTAAAATTGAAAAAATAGAAAAATTTTAAGGGGGACCAGGGTTTCTGGAGAAAGGTCTGGGTAAAATTTTAATTTTAATAGAACAAGTTTTAAGTGACCAGGGAAATTTTGGAGAAGGGTCCCGGTACATTTTTTTAAAAGTAATAATTATAAAAGTTTTTTAAATGGACCGGGGTTCGGAGAAGGGGCCCGGAACATTTCAGATGTAATAATAGAAAAAAAGGTTTTGGTTACCAGGGATTCTGGAGAAGGTCTGGGAAAAAATTTTCGAGAATTTAAAAAATATTTCAAATTAAAGTGACCGGGTTCTGGAGAAGGGTCTTAACATTTCGAGATGTAATAAAAAAAAAGTTTAAGTGAACCCCGGGTTTTGGAGAAGGGTCAGGGTACATTTCCAGATGGGAAAAAAAAACAAGGGTTTTAGTTACCGGGGTTTTTGGGGAAGGGGGCTGGAACAAAAATTTTTAGATTAATAATAACAAAAGTTATAAGGGGCCCGGATTCTGGAGGAAGGGTCTGGGGAAAAATTTTTCTAGAAAATAAATAAAAACAATTTTTAGTGACCAGGAAATTTTGGAGAAGGGGCCCGGATAATTTCTTTAAAAATAATAAAAAAAAACAATTTAGTGCCGGAATTTTGGAGAAAGGTCTGGAAAACATTTTTTAGTTTTAATAAAAGAACAAAAAAAGTTTTTAGGAACGGTTTGGGATTCTGGAAAGGGTTTTTGTAAAAAACAATTTAGGGCCAGGAAACTGGAAATTAAATTTTGATTTAAAAACAAATTATAGTGACCAAGGATTTTTTGGAGAAGGGTTCCCGGATACAAAACTAGGAAAATTTAAAAATTTCAAGTTATATGACCAAGGGGTTCTGGAGAAAAGGGGGTGGAAAACATTTCTAAAATGTTAAAAAAGAACAAGGTTTAGTGAAACCGGGGGTTCCCGGAGAAAAGGGCGGGGTACATTTCTAGAATTAAAAAAAAACAAGTTATAGTGACCGGGGTTCTGTAGAAGGGGTCTGGGATTCATTTCCCAGATGGGAAATAAAAAAAGTTATAGGACCAGGATTCTGGAGAAGGGTCCTGGATACATTTCTAAATGTACTAAAAAACAAGTTATAGTGACCAGGATCTGGAGAGGACTGGATTTTATACCATATATTCCCCTTAGGAAAAAATGTAATAATATAACAATTATAGTGCCCCAGGATTCTGGAGAAGGGTCTGGATACATTTTCTAGATGCAATAATATAACAAGTTATAGGGACCAGGATTCTGGAGAAGGGTCTGGATACATTTCTAGATGTAATAGAACAAGTTCTAGTGACCAGGATTCTGGAGAAGGGTCTGGATACATTTCTAGATGTAATAATAGAACAAGTTATAGTGACCAGGATTCTGGAGAAGGGTCTGGATACATTTCTAGATGTAATAATAGAACAAGTTATAGTGACCAGGATTCTGGAGAAGGGTCTGGATACATTTCGAGATGTAATAATATAACACGTTATAGTAACCGGGATTCTGGAGAAGGGTCTGGAGACATTTCGAGATGTAATAATAGAACAAGTTATAGTGACCAGGATTCTGGAGAAGGGTCTGGAGACATTTCTAGATGTAATAATATTAAGAGTTAAAGTGACCAGGATTCTGGAGAAGGGTCTGGATACATTTCTAGATGTAATAATAGAACAAGTTATAGTGACCAGGATTCTGGAGAAGGGTCTGGATACATTTCTAGATGTAATAATATGATATATTGAAGACACACACATCCTATCTGTATCATCCGTATGGACAATACAGCAGGGTTGTAACATGCTTTTCAATAGCTGTAATGAATAGGAGCTAATGAACAGAAAGGTGTCCATAGACTAATAGAATTGTAAGGAGGAGATGTAGCACAACCTATTACCCCAAAATGAAGGGTGTCAGAGGAGCGTCATACAAAACCTTATCTATGTGGCTAATTTACTATCTTACCTTATCTAAGCCTCCAGCAGTATAATAGAGCTGTCATCTGTCATTAAATTCCATCCTCTAGGGATAATAAGATGACTCTGCTGACCCTGTCATCTAATGATAATGAGACAATCATGCTGTGTTCATGTACTGATCCTGTGCTATATCCTGTATTATCCTCCAGATCTGCTCTCACTACTCTGCTGGTGCAGTCACTGTACATACATTACTTATCCTGTACTGATCCTGAGTTACATCCTGTATTATCCTCCAGAGCTGCACTCACTATTCTGCTGGTGCAGTCACTGTGTACATACATTACTTATCCTGTACTGATCCTGAGTTATATCCTGTATTATACTCCAGAGCTGCGCTCACTATTCTGCTGGTGCAGTCACTGTGTACATACATTACTTATCCTGTACTGATCCTGAGTTATATCCTGTATTATACTCCAGAGCTGCACTCACTATTCTGCTGGTGCAGTCACTGTGTACATACATTACTTATCCTGTACTGATCCTGAGTTACATCCTGTATTATACTCCAGAGCCGCGCTCACTATTCTGCTGGTGCAGTCACTGTACATACATTACTTATCCTGTACTGATCCTGAGTTACATCCTGTATTATACTCCAGAGCTGCACTCACTATTCTGCTGGTGCAGTCACTGTACATACATTACTTATCCTGTACTGATCCTGAGTATAATTTCCTGTATATCCTCAAGGCTGCTCTCACTATTCTGCTAGTGCAGTCACTGTACATACATTACTTATCCTGTACTGATCCTGAGTTACATCCTGTATTATACTCCAGAGCTGTGCTCACTATTCTGCTGGTGCAGTCACTGTGTACATACATTACTTATCCTGTACTGATCCTGAGTTACATCCTGTATTATCCTCCAGAGCTGCACTCACTATTCTGCTGGTGCAGTCACTGTACATACATTACTTATCCTGTACTGATCCTGAGTTACATCCTGTATTATCCTGCAGAGCTGCACTCACTATTCTGCTGGTGCAGTCACTGTACATACATTACTTATCCTGTACTGAGCCTGAGTAACATAGTTACCTGGATCACCACTATACCTCAATAGGCTGAACTGGACGTCTGTCTTTTTTCGGCCTTACATACTATGTATCTATGTAAAATAATGAAAGCAGAGCAGGGTCCGGCCTCCAGTGCGCCCCCTCCTGCCCATCCCTGTGTCTGGGAGCGGCTCGCCCTATGTGTTTTTAGGCAGAACCGACACGTTGTTGATGATGAATTATTCACGCTGATGCGCTTAACTCACAATATAAATTTATAACTCTGCTTAATTTAGGATTCCTGATCAATTATTAACCACATCAAAGGCCTCCTGCTTCCCCAGCGCAACACTGCAGAGGGGCAGAGGGGATGTATTGGTGCCCGGTGGGACCACAGGACGTGAGCCGCTCGGTGGGCAGACCTCCGACACAGGGGGCGCTATAGGTAATCAGCTCACATGATCGGCGCGACGGTCAATGTACTAGATGGCGGTAATCTGAGCACAATGTATATGGATACAATTGTATCAGTTCTCCAGAATGACTACATGAAATTGATGGGCCCCCGCTACGCCACGATGCCGCAATCCGCCATTTGGGTCCGTACACAGGTGTGGCCTCCATTGCTCTCACTACAGACCGGGTTTATGATACTTCTGGGGTTTTTTAGCCTTATCCGGTGCACTGGGGGCATGACTAACACTGCCCTGCAAGTTCCATTTAGTGTACACTATAGCGGGCACAGATGGTCTCATTGGGTAAGGTAATAGGAGGCCCCCGAATCCACCATCCAATGGCATAATGACTGCAGCAGCCACACTGGGCCCAGATTGTGGGGGCCACTTAGATGTAAAAACATTGTAGCTTTGTGCTAGGACTAACACTATTATGTGGGTTTTCTGATATATGGCGGTATTTATGTTCATTTTCCTGTTACTGTTCTACAGCTTCAGGCTGCCACTGCCTGTTCAGGCTGTGGGTGGTTCTATAGCTTCAGGCTGCCACTGCCTGTTCAGGCTGTGGGTGGTTCTATAGCTTCAGGCTCCCGATTCCTGTTCTGGCTGTGGGTGGTTCTATAGCTTCAGGCTCCCACTTCCTGTTCAGGACGTGAGCGGCTCTGCTGCTTCGGGCTCCCACTTCCTACTCAGGCTGTGGGCAGTTCTACAGCTTCAGGCTTCCACTTCCTGTTCAGGCTGTGGGTGGTTCTATAGCTTCAGGCTCCCACTACCTGTTCAGGCTGTGGGTGGTTCTATAGCTTCAGGCTCCCACTTCCTGTTCAGGACGTGAGCGGCTCTGCAGATTCAGGCGCCCGCTTCCTGTTCATTCTGTGGGTGGTTCAACAGCTTCAGGCTCTCATGTCCGGGGCAGGACCTGAGCGACTCTACAGCTTTAGGCTCCAATTTCTTGTTCAGGCTGTGGGCTGTTCTACAGCAGTAATTGACATTTCACACTTGTAGCTGAGCCTGTTACAGTTACATAATTGAAGGAGGTTTGTAAACTGCTGTGCACAAGGGTACAGAGTTCTAACGGGCTAAAGTTTGTCATTAACATAGCTAAACAAGCTTGTGCTGAAGAAATAACACTCGGCACAAAGTGACATCACCATGGTCGGACAGGGCAGCGGAAGCAAAGCAACCTGAGAGAAGTGGTCGGTAACCTAGATAAGCTTGTGTAAACAAGCAGAAGATAAAACCTTCTTTATCTCCTAAACAAAGCAAATTCAGAACAGCAATGTATTTGGTAATAGTCTTTATTTACCTTTGCCGGCATGTCTAAAGCCAATCATTGTGGTGAGAAAACCCCTTTATAGGAATTCACTGTATAAGATAACTAAAGCATTTCACTTTCTTCCAGAACAGCGCCACTGTTTTCCACAGGCTGCATGTGGTACTGCGGCTTAGCCCATTGAAGTACAATGCTCTTCAATGGTCCTGTATTCAATATACAATATTATGATTCCATCTTAATTCTGGAAATTGCAATTCCTTCAAGGAACCTATTGATAAAACTTTATTGAGATGAATTCTAAGCAGCCCCAAACATAGGGCCGATGCCCAGTAGTCACATTACATGACGTCGCCCACATGGACTGGGATTAACCCGGCCATGCGGTGCCTGATGGAGATGGGTCTTGTCAGCTTTGAATATTGCATGTGAAGTATCAGATTCCTGAGGGTCTCAAGCTGCCGCTGACTACACAGCCCCGGTGTGCACTGCCAGAAGATGGCAAAGGTTGCTGCAAACTATCCGGAGCCATCTCAGCGGGGGCCACCTATAGGGCCAGACGCCCATATGCCAACCTGAGTGACGCCTCTGATGCCTGGAGGCAAGGAGACTGAGAGGCAGATGGAGCCGGAGCAGTCGCCCTATGCTGTAGTGTCACACGCGATGTAGCAGAGCTGAACCGCTCGCTTTCCACATACGTCATAACATATCCAATGGGGCTTTGCTTGGGCTGTTTCCGAGAAAATGTCCCCACAAAGCCCCAACCCCAGTCATCCCCTGCTGTCACTGAGGGGTCTCTTCCTGGCCCCCTAGATCCCCCATGGCTCGACCCCTATAGAGGGAGGGGGCCCGGCTGATTCCTGGTCAGGGTGATTTAGGTTAAATTATTCAGAAATGATCTATATTGGTTTTGTGTCGTCTTCAGATTCCTCTCAAAGTCAAATTGTACCCCAATGTGAGCGCTTAGTCTGTATCGAATTTTGGTAATACCCCAAAATAGGCCTCAATGGTGACCCTGACCCTAAATTGGGGATAGGGTCTGTTCCTATACTCGTTTAGAATGGGATAAAGGGTGAACTTTGATGTCCTATCGATAGGATACAGAATGTCATTAAAGTCTGATAGGTGTGAGTCCTGGAGGTGGGACCTGAAACTATCTCAGGACCAGGCTCCGAAAGTGTTGGCTCAGAATGGAGAACCAGTAAGGCTTACTAACGACTCTCTATTCTATGGGAGTTCCCAGTACAGAGGAGCGCTGTGTTCTCTCCATTCTGTTCTATGGGAGTTCCCAGTACAGGGGAGCGCTGTGTTCTCTCCATTCTGTTCTATGGGAGTTCCCAGTACAGGGGAGCGCTGTGTTCTCCATTCTGTTCTATGGGAGTTCCCAGTACAGGGGAGCGCTGTGTTCGTCATTCTGTTCTATGGGAGTTCCCAGTACAGGGGAGCGCTGTGTTCTCTATATTCTCCTCTATGGGAGTTCCCAGTACAGGAGAGCGCTGTGTTCAGCCATACTCAGATTTCCCATAGAATAGAATGGAGAGGCTTGTGCATGAGTTACCGGATCTCCATTCTAAGTTGACAATTTCAGGGGCCCAGTGGTGGAGGATATCAGACTTTGATGCCTATCCTATCTATATTCTTTTAAAGTACATGGTGGGAAGAGCTCTGCCGCCGAGGAGATCCCTGGGAGCTGCGTGATGACGTCACGCCGCTTACTCCGCTCAGCAGCTCCGGACCGGGACGCGCGGACCGAGGTCTGGTGAGTAATTTTTTGTTATTTTATAATTACAGGGGGCATCACTGGCTACAGGGGGGGCATCACTGGCTACAGGGGCATCACTGGCTACAGGGGGGCATCACTGGCTACAGGGGGGCATCACTGCCTACAGGGGGCATCACTGGCTAAAGGGGGCATCACTGGCTATAAGGGGCATCACTGGCTATAAGGGACATCACTGGCTACAGGGGGGCATCACTGGCTACAGGGGGCATCACTGGCTACAAGGGGGGCATCACTGGCTACAGGGGGCATCACTGGCTACAAGGGGGCATCACTGGCTACAGGGGAAACAAAAGATCCAAGGGGGCATCACTGGCTACAGGGGGCATCACTGGCTACAAGGGGGGCATCACTGGCTACAGGGGCATCACTGGCTACACGGGCCTTCACTGGCTACAGAGGGGGATCACTGGCTACAGGGGGGCATCATTGGCTACAAGGGGACATCACTGGCTACAGGGGGCATCACTGGCTACAGGGGGCATCACTGGCTACAAGGGGGGGCATCACTGGCTACAGAGGAGAATCACTGGCTACAAGGGGGCATCTACTGGCTACAGGGGGGCATCACTGACTACAAGGGGGGCATCACTGGCTACAGGGGGCATCACTGGCTACAGGGGGGCATCACTGGCTACAAGGGGGGGCATCACTGGCTACAAGAGGGGGCATCACTGGCTACCGGGGGGCATCACTGGCTACAGGGGGCATCACTGGCTACAGGGGGGAATCACTGGCTACAAGGTGGGCATCACTGGCTACAGGGGGGAATCACTGGCTACAGGGGGCATCACTGGCTACAGGGGGCATCACTGGCTACACGGGGGGAATCACTGGCTACAAGGTGGGCATCACTGGCTACAGGGGGCATCACTGGCTAAGGGGGGCATCTACTGGCTACAGGGGCATCTACTGGCTACACTGGGGGTATCACTGGCTATAAGAGGGGCATCACTGGCTACAGGGGGGCATCACTGGCTACAGGGGGACATCTACTGGCTACAATGGGGGTATCACTGGCTATAAGAGGGGCATCACTGGCTACAGGGGGCATCACTGGCTACAGGGGGCATCACTGGCTACAGTGGCTACAGGGAGCATCACTGACTACAGGGTTCATCACTGGCTATAAGAGGGGCATCACTGGCTACAGGGGCATCACTGGCTACAAGGGGGCATCACTGGCTACAGGGGGCAATCACTGGCTACAGGGGGCATCACTGGCTACAGGGGGCATCACTGGCTACAGGGGGGCATCACTGGCTACAAGGAGACATCACTGGCTACAGGGGGCATGTTCTGGCTAAAGGGGGCATGTACTGGCTACAGGGGTTGCATCTACTGGCTACAGGGGGCATCACTGGCTACAGGAGGCAAGACACTGGCTACAGGGGGCATGTTCTGGCTAAAGGGGGCATGTACTGGCTACAGGGGTTGCATCTACTGGCTACAGGGGGGCATCACTGGCTACAAGCGGGCATCACTGGCTATAAGCGGGCATCACTGGCTACAGGGGGCATCTACTGCTACAGGGGGGCATCTACTGGCTACGGGGGCATCTACTGGCTACAGGGGGCATCACTGGCTACAGGGGGCATCTACTAGCTACAGGGGGCATCTACTGGCTACAAGGGGGGCATCTACTGGCTACAGGGGGGAATCACTGGCTACAAGGGGGCATCACTGGCTACAGGGGGCATCACTGGCTACAAGGGGGCATCACTGGCTACAGGGGGGCATCACTGGCTACAGGGACATCTACTGGCTACAGGGGGCATCACTGGCTACAGGGAGCATCAACTGGCTACAGGGGGCTACTACCTGGCTACAGGGGGCATATTACATGGCTACCATATGAGGTGCTATAGATGGTGAGTTTGTATAGAGAGAGGAACTGGTAGAGCAATGCTGATAAATTGAGGAGTCTAAGATGTTTGTTTTATAAATTTTACAGTGAAGAGTCGGGAGTAGTCATCATGGCGCCTGGGACAGATGGAAAAGAAGAAGAAGAGAAAGAAAACAACTCTTCAGAGACGTCTCCTGTGAGTCACTGGATATAACTTTACTGTAATTATTTATATGCCTGCAGAGCCTGTGTACACTGGTATCCATCATTGTATGGTCACTGTATGGCGGTAATATTAGTTGTAGTATAATGGTTTGTACTCAGTAATGGTCAGTTTGTATTACTAAGTCACTATATGGTGGTGATATGTGGTCATGGTGTTGCTGTATTTGGTCACTATGTGGTGATATGTGGTCATGGTGTGGTGGTATTATTCATTCACTGTGTGTTGGTGATATGTGGTCTTAGTGGTCTTGGGATTTTGGTTGGTGGAGCAGTGTTATTTGGTAACTGTATAACTATTATTTAGTAGTTTTATATGTAGCAGATTGTGGTAAAGCGTTTTGTATATTTTGGCTTTGGTTTATGGTGATGCAATGTGTCGCCATATGTTACGGGGGAGTGTGGGGGGGGGGCAAATTTCTTCACCTCGCCCGAGTGAAATTTAACCTAGGAACGGCCCTGGGAAGGACGTACTTTATCTGGGTTAGCTATTGGATAAATTATCTATATCTTCATTTTTTTATTATGTTGTTGACATTTTGGAAGTCATTCCAGAACAAATCAATAATGTGCATTACATAGTGTCCAGTTTATATGGTGACTAGTGCTGCCCTTTGATAGTTGTATATAGTGATGTTAGTATCACTTTAAGAGACAGCCCCATGTGACCTGAAAGGAAGTTCTAGGAGTGTGGGAGGGGACAGAGTTTATATAAGTCACACCCCCCCAAGATTGGAGTAGTCATTTCTATGTGAGATTCAGTTCAGGTCAGCTGCAGTGGAGGTGAATGGGCCTCGGCCGGCAATGGCTCAGCAACAGGCTGCCCATTACCAGATCTCAGGGATAATCCACATATATATCCACAGGGTCAGGACAATAATCCATTCCCAGTAAGAGGCAAAAGAAAAACCAGCACAACAACAATGCACGAGGGGAGGAGGGCCAGATAGTGTTATAGCTGCTCATAGACTAAGACTGCATTCACATGTTGCATTTATATCAGGTTTTGGATGCAATTTGAAACCCCTTCAAAACCCCAGCAACTGAAAACACCTGCATTTGTAATTCACTCAAAATGCCCACATGCTCCAAACTTGTTAATTATAAAGATGCATGTGCATTTTTATGCATTTTTTGTCATATGGGTCCACTGCATGTGTTTTAATGCACTTTACTGCATTCATTTTGTAGATTTTTGCATGCTCTTTACTACAAGTGTGTTACTAAATGCATTTTTTGCATGTCTTTCTATAACATGCATTTTCTTGCTTTTTATTTTGCATACGTTTTTGATGCAAATTAAAAATTGCAGATTGTAAACCTTCACAGACAGGGTCCTCTCCCCCTCTGTACCAGTTATTAGTCCTTCATGGTCACCATCGTCCTTTATTGTGCTTGTTTGACTTATGTTACATATGTTACCCCCTTTAAAGATACATTGTCCTGGAATCAATAGCGCTCTAAAATAAAAATAAAAATTAAATAAAATGAAAAATGCAACAGAAACCTGTGAACGCAGCCTCATGCAAAAGCAGGTTCTGAAACCGTTTACACCAAGATGCAGGAAAACCTCAATACTCTACAGGTGTGAACGTTTTTTTTATCCAAATCAGGCCAGTGCCCCAGCTGCCACTGTCTTCCATAGACCTGTAATAAAGCTACACCCCAGCCGATCCATCTTTGCAGTCCTACATATGTGGGTTAAGGTGCTTTCACACAGTTTTAGTGCAGACAACTGAAAGAAGCTTGCTGGTAATAAAGGCAGTTTAATTGGAGCGCAATTAAAACTGCACCAAAACTGCGATGTGTGAAAGCAGCCTTACTCTACACAGGGCCATCTTTTCCATTGGGGATACTAGCCAGTTGCCCAGGGGCCCCACAAGTAAAGGGGCCCCAAGTGGTGTATGCATGTCCCAGGAATACAAGAAACATACCCTGGATCCCTTGGTTGGATTTGCTTATTTAACGGTTTGTGTGTTTTTAGGATGTGCAAACAAATAGAAACCATGGTGGAGAAGGGATCCAAAGGCTCCCTGCCATGTAGACTGCAAGCTGCTGGTGTCCTGATATAAGTGGTGTGCTTGGAGGTGCTTGAGGAATGGCCAATAATAAAAATCTTTATTTATATAGCACCAGCATATTCCGCTGCACTTTACAATATAGAGGATATAAACACAGACAAACCAGACATTACATTATAAAAAAGCTACTGACAAATGAGACACAAGGTGTGAGGGCCCTGCTCCCAGGAGCTTACAATCTATTAGGGTGTATGGGTGAAACAAAGGGTTACAAGTGCTTGGTTTATAATGGACCAGCCATGTTACATAAATACGGGGTAGTATACATAAAATGTGGATGAACCTGCCAAGTATGGTGTCATGTATGTGGACAGTGCCTACTGCAGTGCTGTGCCCGGGGGCCCATAATTCTGTTAAAACGGTTCTGACTGTACAGTTTGCTGCCCCCATGTGGGAGGGTCCTTTGTTCACCTGCAGCTTTGGGTCAGTTCTGATGGCATTGGCTGAAGTCCGTATGCAGCTGAGGTCTAAGCCTTCTTGTTACCCCATTGACTCTTGCTCACCCTCCCAAATGACGCAGGAACCATCAACATCATGGATAGAACTAATAATGATCCTTGTAATAAAGTGAAACACAAGATTTCTGAATCTGTGACATTATAACATAAAATGACACAAGAAACAGTTAATCACAGATCGTCCAGAAGCTCGAAGGCGCAGATAACACCCGACCGCAGCTTCAATTATCGCCTCCTCCTAGGAGGTCACTGGAGTCACTCAATGCATTTGTTGGGAATATAACTTGTGTATTGAGCCTGATACATTGTTCATGATTTCGCTGACTCCGGTTTGTTACAATGTATCAGTGCAGCACAAATTTCTCCAGTTCATACATGGTAGCAATCCCAGCAGAGGTGTGAACCAGACAGATCAGGATGTAAACCAGGAAGCTCCCATCTACTGACAGCAAGCAGAGGTTTTGAAAATCGGGAACTTGTGACTTGTTTGCTCTGTTTTGGGTCATACGCACTTTGTGTGGGGCAGGACCATGCAGAGCAGAACTATGGGAAAGGTAGGGATTGGGTCATAGTGTGAACAGTCCCCTAACTGGTGTGAAGCCGGGAGAACCTTCTGTTTATCAAGTGGGATTTCTAATGACTGTTTCTGCGGATCCTAATGATGAATATTCCAATAAGTATCATAAACCAGGGCCTGCCATGAGGGGCAGCTGTTCGGCAAGTGGCCACAAGTAAGTTAGAGGTGAAGTTCCCTTCCTTCAAGGCTAGAATGGTACCTGGACCTCTTTGGCATCTGAAACCCTAATGACATGGTGTCCTATATGGTGGCAGGAGTAGGCTCACACTTAACCACAGAGGAGCAGGAGAAACCCTTGGTGGGCCCCTGAGTATGGCAGGCCTGGGGCTGGTTTACAGGAAGAAAGGCAGAAAAAGAGGCAGAAGGCAGGAGGCATGTGCAGTAGCTGAAGGGTGGCCCCCAAGAGTCAACTCCACTTGTGGGCCCCAAGAATCATCTCCTCTGGTGGGCCCCAACCATCAACTCCAGTGTTGGCCCCAAAAATCAATTCCACTGGTGGCCCCAAGAATCAACTCCACTGGTGGGGCCCAAGAATCAACTCCAGTGGTGGGCCCAAGAATCATCTCCACTGGTGGGACCCAAGAATCAACTACACTGGTGGGGCCCAAGAATCAACTCCAGTGGTGGGCCCAAGAATCAACTCCACTGGTGGGCCCTAAGAATCAACTCCAGTGGTGGGCCCAAGCATCATCTCCACTGGTGGGCTCCAAGAATCACCTCCACTGGTGGGTCCTAAGAATCATCTCCACTGGTGGAGCCCCAAATATCAACTCCTCTGGTGGGCCCAAGAATCAGCTCCACTGGTGGGCCCAAGAATCAGCTCCACTGGTGGGCCCCAAGAATCAACTCCACTGGTGGCTCCAAGAATCATCTCCACTGGTGGACCCCAAGAATTATCTCCACTGGTGGCCCCAAGAATGAGCTCCACTGGTGGGCCCCATGAATCCAAGAATCAGCTCCACTGGTGGGCCCCAAGAATCAGCTCTACTGGTGGACCCCAAGAATCAACTCCACTGGTGGGCCTCAAGAATCATCTCTACTGGTGGCCACAAGAATCAGCGCCACTGCTGGGACCCAAGAATCATCTCTACTGGTGGGCTCCAAGAATCAACTCCACTGGTGGACCCCAAGAATCAACTCCACTGGTGGACCCCAAGACTCATCTCCACTGGTGGACCCCAAGAATCAACTCCACTGGTGGGCTCTAAAAATCAACTCCACTGGTGGTACCCAACCATCAACTACACTGGTAGCCCCAAGAATCCACTCCATTGGTGGGTCAGAGGCATCCCAGTCTGATACTGGGCAGTAGTCTATAAAGAATCTATGTGCACTATAAGTATTCTGTTATCTTGTGACACAGCCCCACCTAGTGGTAAAATAATTGCACAATTACTAGGAGAGGTCATTCGGCCATAGTGCTGGCTTCCTTCTGTGCTACAGAGGGGCCCTTAGGAATAGGAGGTTGGCTCTGACTGCAATAGAGGTGGCCCATGTTGGTCCAGGACACTCCCTCATGGTCCAAGCAGATTCTGCATATATGCAAACACTTAGATATTCTTTCATCTTGGGCAGACTTAAACCATCTAATTAGCATTCCCCATCCTGGCACATAACACTTTGGAAATATTATCTACCAACCCCCCACTAGTTAGACCCATAATTGTGGAGGAGACCAGCCCCGCTGTGACCACCTTGCACCCCCATCCTCTACCCTCATTTCATTGGGAGCATGCCATGAGCCCAGGACTGTGCCATGCCAGTGGGTCAGCTACCCTAATACATTGGGATGAGCTCATAGGCCACTTGACCGCACCATGCCGGTGGGTCAGCTACCTTATTACATTGGGATGGGCCTAGGACTGTGCCATGCCATTAGATCTACCATACCAGTATAAGGGGATGAACCCATGGGCCCGCTGACGGTGCCATGCCATTGAGTCTGCCATACCAGTATATTGGGATCATACCATGGGCCCCCTGACCGTGCCATGCCATTGAGTCTGCCATAACAGTATACTGGGATGAACCAATGGGCCCCCTGACCATGCCATGCCATTGAGTCTACCATACCAGTATATGGGGATGAACCCATGGGCCCGCTGACCATGCCATGCCATTGAGTCTGCCATACCAGTATATTGGGATCATACCATGGGCCCCCTGACCGTGCCATGCCATTGAGTCTGCCATACCAGTATATTGGGATGAACCCCCATGGGCCACCTGACTGTGCCATGCCATTGAGTCTACCATACCAGTATATTGGGATGAACCCCCCTGGGCCCCCTGACTGTGCCATGCCATTGAGTCTGCCATACCAGTATATTGAGATGAACCTATGGGCCCCCTGACTGTGCCATGCCATTGAGTCTGCCATACCAGTATATTGGATTCATGCCATGGGCCCCGTACTATTCCAGTGAGTCTGCCACCCCGGCCGATATGCCCATTTGCTGTAAACATGGAGTGATTCTAAAGATTCCTCATATATGAGAATATTTTTTGCTCATAAGTTTACAGCTCATCGATGCCAAATTCTCCGTCTTCCAAGTAGCTCGTTAGTTGCCAATTGTGATAATAAATGCAAATATGTAAATAACTAAGACTTCTGCTCAGAAGGACAAACTCCCATATGTTTCCCTGCATCGTTATTAAAGGAGAAGTCATCCAAAAATCCAGACTGAGTCTCTGCAGGCGTTAAAGGCTGGAATTCACAAGCGCAGATGATGGGGTGGTGTGAAAGTGTGGGGCGGGGGGGGGGGTCTAACGGGTGTGCTTGGTATGCAGAAGGCTAACCGCTATGGGCTTGTGATAGTATAGAGAGATCCCTTGTGATGAGGAGATGCACACAGAGTCCTGTCCTGTGCCACCATAGTCGCAGGAGGCATTTTAGGCTTGACGGTTACAGTGCACATATCCACACGTTCAGTATGCTCAGCTATTCTCTCTGGGAGGGATGAGGCTTGGTTAGATCAGTTGTGGATGACGGTTTTGATACTGCCTAAGCCTCTTAACCCTGCACTGTGCTACTCTATCTCAGTCCTTTGACCCTTGAACCAAGAGAATGGCATCATTCATTGCTCATGGTTACTCTTGGTGGCACTCCTGGCCTTGTAGCTGTCTCTCAAACTCATACTAACCTAGAGAAGCCTGTGTGCACTCAGAGCAGAAAAAAATCTCTCATCTCCTCCTCCATCATTTATCTATTTAAGACCACCCCTTCTGTAATAACACCCATGGAGGTGACCTGCTGAGGGCCATGAGTCCAGCTCCTGGGACCCCAGGTCAAGAGAGTCATCAGGGCATGGGCTGTACTCCTGTCTGGGGCTCTGATCTAGTTTCTAAAAATGGGGTCACTGATTTAGTGCAAGATGGAAACTGGTAATGGATGGGGAAGCTTTGGGTGTAGGGGACCCTAAAATTGCTTACTGCAGCCCTGGACAGTATTGGCAGGGGTCCAGTTAACCTTCCCATACATCTCTTACGCAGTAGCCACTCGACTGGCCCACCATATTGGATGACCCTATAATACTACAGTGGGAGTTGCTCCTATTTACTGGCTCTTCACTTTGGCTCATAGGGTGGTCTTGAGTCCGGGACCCTTCTCTACAATATGTACATGCCCATCTGCTGATGACCATGAACCCCTGTTTTTTGGCCAGTGAGTCTGCCCATAAATCTCCGAAGTAGTGGCAATTCAAATGAATGGCCCACCATGTTGGACATTGCTACGAAGCTGTTCCTACTTACCTCTTCATTTTGGCCCACATTGTGGTCCTCAGTCAGGAACCCTCCTCTACATATGTACATGCCCATCTGCTGATGACCATGAGTCCAGCTCCTACAGCCCCTGTTTTTGGCCAGTATTGACATGAGTCCAGTTAACCTGCCTATACATACTCCATGCAGTAGCCTTATTGTATGCTGTTAGACTACCACAGTGGGAGTTGCTCCTACTTACTGCCTCTTCACTCTGGCTTATAGAGTGGTCCAGGAAGCTCCTCTACAATATGTACATACCCCTCTGCTAATGGCCATGAGTTGAGGTCCTGTAGCCCCTGGTTATTTGCTAGTATTGGTTTGAGTCCGGTTAATCTGCCCATACACCTCACAAGCAGTATCTACTTCAAATGAGCGACCAACCATCTTGAACATCCTTAGACCACCTGATTGGGACCTCTCTTATTTCTTGGCTCTTTACTTTGCCTCACAGGACTCTCCTCTACAATATGTACATGTCCATCTGCTAATGACCATGAATCCAGCTCCAAGAAGCCCAGTTTTTTGGCTAGTATTGGCACAGGTCCGGTTAGTCTGCCCATACATCACCGCAGTAGTAACCATTCAAATGAATTGCCTACCATGTTGAACATCCCTAGACTACCATAGTGGAATCTGTTCCTACTTATCTCATTTTGGCTCACAGGGTGGTCCTGAGTCAGGAACCTTCCTCTACAATATGTACATGACCATCTGCTGATGACCATGAATCCAGCTCCAATAAGCCCAGTTTTTTGGCCAGTATTGGCACAGGTCTGGTGAGTCTGCCCATTCATCTCCGCAGTAGTAACCATTCATATGAATGGGCCACCATGTTGGACGTCCCTAGGAAGCTGTTCCTAATTATCTCTTCATTTTGGATCACAGGGAGGTCCTGAGTCAGGAACCCTCCTCTACAATATGTACATGGTCATCTGCTGGTGACCATGAATCCAGCTCCTAGAACCCCCTGGTAAACTGCCAGTATTGGCACAGGTCCGGTTAGCCTGCCTATACATATTCCATGCAGTAGCCATATTGGACGCCCCTAAACCTCCACAGTGGGAGTTGCTCCTACTTACTGCCTCTTCTGGCTTATAGGGTGGTCCCGAGTCCAGGACCCTCCACTGCAATATGTACTTGGCCTAATAGCGTTTATGGAAAGGGGCCATTTTGATAAGAAGGGATCAGTATTACCCTTTCCTTCCTTTATTTGCCTCTTACATTACATATAGTGAGCCTAAGCCAGAAACCGGGCCAAGGAAGGCACGGCAACCCCCTCTCATTGAGGTCGCCAATAGGTACGGAGTCCTCGATAGCCACCCAGCTTCATCAGGTGATGAGGAAGAGGAGGACAACGTACAAGAAGGCCGGGCGGAGGGACGTTCAGGGAGCGGTGTTATTGCCCTGGGGAAACCCCAAAGAGTAGCTAAAGACCCGGGGGGTAGGGAAAAAGCCAGGCAACCGAGT
This sequence comes from Phyllomedusa bahiana, assembly GCA_025379985.1. NCBI lineage: Eukaryota > Metazoa > Chordata > Amphibia > Anura > Hylidae > Phyllomedusa > Phyllomedusa bahiana. The sequence goes on from JAODAL010022560.1 coordinate 18,168, forward strand.
GGTGGTAAGGAACAGCGACACCTGGGGAGGGTGTTAAGGCTATGTTCACACGGCTTAAAATGGGCCGTATTTCGGTCCGTAATTACGCGCCGAAGTGCGCCAATTACGGGCCGAAAACGGCCCATTCATTACGGTAATTCACAGTTCTCATAGAGAACTATGGATTACGTCTCCTCTCCCCGCCCGGCGAATCCGCCGGGCGGGGAGATAATTCACCTGTCACTTTCTAGCGGCGTATACGCGCCGCTAGCAGTGATAGTCAATGGGCCGGCGAAGTGCCCGGCCCCCTGCTACTCCCCCCCTCCCGCCCCGCCCCCGTCCACACGGCGTAATTGCGGGGCGAAATTACGTCCCGCAATTAAGCCGTGTGAACATAGCCTAACACTGTAAATATGAATGTCAGTGAGTCTGAAATGGGTGACTCCCCCGGCCTCGGATGGGGGGGGGGAGTGGTAGAGGTAAAAAGAAGGCTGTTGAGCCCGATAAAAAGTGAGTCTGGTTTGTTTACGATATATATATTTTGTATGTAGTTGTGTATGTATATAGATGTTAAAAACAAAAAAATTTAGAAAAAATGTGTACGTGTGTGGTGTATATATATATATATATATATATATATATATATATATATATATATATATAAAAAAAATAGGGGGTTAGGTAAAGATAGGTTGGGTGGAGGGAAGATGGGGGAGGTAATGGACAGAGTCTGGTTCCTGCCTAGATTGGAAATATGATAATCGGACATAAACACTGGGCCACAAACTGGACTTGGACTTGGGGCCAGTACTCGGGGGGGGGGTTGCGATGGGAGTGGGTATGGGAAAGAAGTTTTAGAATTCAAAAGGTGGTGGGATATAATAACCTGTAAATATATGTAAATATGTAAAAATGTATATAATATGAGTAAAGTAGTTGGTGGGCCAGTAAGGGTAGACACGGGGAGAATGAATGTGAAGTGTGGAAGGTTAGATCTGGACCGGCAGGGATTTGTAAATAGTTTATTATATAGCTTTATTGTCAGTTTTGTAATGGTCCAGCATTACCAACAATAAAAAGAGTTCTGCCCATATAATCTCCGCAGTAGTAACCATTCATATGAATGGCCCACCATGTTGGACGTCCCTAGGAAGCTGTTCCTACTTATCTCTTCATTTTGGCTCACAGGATGGTCCTGAGTCAGGAACCCTCCTCTACAATATGTACACGGTTATCTGCTGATGACCATGAATCCAGCTCCTAGAACCCACTGGTAATGTTCCAGTATTGGCATGGGTCCGGTTAGCCTGCCTATACATATTCCATACAGTAGCCATATTGGACGCCCCCAGATCCAAGTGGGGGGTTGCTCCTTTTTACTCCTCTTTGGCTTATATGGTCCCCCAGTCCAGGACCCTCCACACAAATGTCATGCCCTAATAGGTATATGATAAGAGGGGTTTATTTTACCCTTTCCTTACTTTATCAGCCTCTTACATTACATATAGTGACAGCAACACATTTTTTTTATTTTTTTTTAGAAAGTTATGAATTTGTCTTTTTTATTTTGTGAAAATATCTTTTTTTTTTATCATTTTTTGCAAATCGCGTCTCATCAGCCGAAATGACATTTGAAAGTTCTGGAAGAATTAGAAGGTCGTTAGGAGAACATTATCCGTCACTCGACCGCATTACAGATGAAATGAATCAGCGGCTGGAGCAGAGGAGATAAAGCGTAATACAATCACTTGTAATAAACAAATGGAGATGTGTGGGATCATGCGCCGCGAAAAGAGAGGGATTCATCACCAATGGGCCCCAAATCTCGGAAGGGATCAACAATCCCAAACTGCACTTTTTACTGAAACGACACTGAAACCCATCCTTTTTTGCCCTATTTGGGGGTTCCAGGCCAACTCAAATGGGTCGGGGAGGGAGGGGGGGGGGCAGGATCCTGGTCTCAACTGCAAGTGTAGGGTATCTCGAACTTTAAGGGATCCCGTCTGACCTTGTATTCAGTTTAACAAGAACTGTGTAATAGTTAATATCTCCTGTGGGGGTGCTGATGACATCTGCATGATTTCTGCACAGATTGACTGATCACTGGAGATCCTGCTCAGATTTTGACTGATCTCTGGAGATCCTGCACAGATTATGACCGATCACTGGAGGTCCAGCACAGATTATGACTGATTACTGGAGGTCCCGCCAATTTGACTGATCACTGGGGTCCTGCACAAAAATGACTGATCCCGGATCCCTGCACCAAAAAATTTTAAAATAACTGATCACTGGAGGTCCAGCACAGATTATGACTGATTACTGGAGGTCCAGCACAGATCACTGGAGGTCCTGCACAGATTATGACTGATCACTGGAGGTCCTGCACAGATTATGACTGATCACTGGAGGTCCTGCACAGATTATGACTGATCACTGGAGGTCCTGCACAGATTATGACTGATCACTGGAGGTCCTGCACAGATTATGACTGTACTGAGGCCTGCAAGTTATGACTGATCACTGGGGGCCCGCACAGATTGACTGATCACGGGAGGTCCAGCACAGATTATGACTGATCACTGGAGGTCCAGCACAGATTATGACTGATCACTGGAGGTCCTGCACAGATTATGACCGATCACTGGAGGTCCAGCACAGATCACTGGAGGTCCTGCACAGATTGACTGATCACTGGAGGTCCAGCACAGTTATGATGATACTGGGGGTCCTGCACAATTAGACTGATCACGGGGGGCCACCAGATTAAAAAAAAACTGATTTCTGGAGGTCCAAACCGATTATACTGATCACTGGGGTCCTGCACGTTATGACTGATCACTGGAGGTCCTGCACAGATTATGACTGATCACTGGAGGTCCTGCACAGATTATGACCGATCACTGGAGGTCCAGCACAGATCACTGGAGGTCCAGCACAGATTGACTGATCACTGGTGGTCCAGCACAGATTATGACTGATCACTGGAGGTTCTGCACAGATTATGACTGATCACTGGAGGTCCAGCACAGATCACTGGAGGTCCAGCACAGATCACTGGAGGTCCTGCACAGATTATGACTGATCACTGGAGGTCCAGCACAGATCACTGGAGGTCCAGCACAGATTATAACTGATCATTGGGTTTTTCCCCGTTGTGACCGATCACTGGGGGTCCCGCAAGTCACTGGAAAGGGCCTGCCAGATTTAACTATCCTTTGGGGGCCAGCCGATTTTGACGATCACGGAGATCCGCACGATTATGACTGATCACTGGAGGTCCAGCACAGATTGACTGATCACGGAGACCCAAAAAGATTATCCGATCAGGGGACCCACGATTTGACTGACACTGGAGTCCTCACAATTATGACTGATCACTGGAGATCCTGCACAGATTATGACTGATCACTGGAGGTCCTGCACAGATTATGACTGATCACTGAGTCCCCACAGATTAAGATGCACGAAGTCCCCCACAGATTAGACTGTCACTGGAGTCCGCACAGATTAGACTGATCACTGGGGATCCTGCACGATTAGACCGATCCGGGGTCCACACAGATTATGACTATCATGGGGGTCCAGCACAATTATGAAAATCACGGGGGTCCCCGCACGTTATGACCGATCACGGAGGTCCACACAGATTATGACCGATCATGAGGTCCTGCACAGATTATACTTACTGAATCCAGCAAAAATTATAATGATCACGGGGGATCCAGCACAGATTAGATGATCACTGGGGTCCCCGCCAGATTATGATGACAAGGGGGGCCTGCCAGATTAACCGTCAGGGGTCCCGCACAATTATGACCCCATCACTGGAGGTCCAGCACAGATTATGACTGATCACTGGAGATCCAGCACGATATGATGATCACTGGGGGCCAGCCAGTTATGATGATCATGGGGGTCCCGCACAGATTATGACCGATCACTGGAGGTCCAGCACAGATTATGACCGATCACTGGAGGTCCTGCACAGATCACTGGAGGTTTTTTACACAGTTTTAACACTAAATCCCCGGGAAGGTCCCCCACAATTAAAACGACCAGGGGAGGCCCTGCAAAATTTAAGACTGACCCAAATGGGGGTCCATCGTTTGTAGTGAACCTATCATTTGGGGCAAACCCTGGAAGGAAGGTTTTTTTCTTTGTAGCGCCACGACGGGGGAAATTTAAAGGGGTCCTCACTACAAAAATTGCGGCTTTTTTGTTATAGATTTTTGGCAGAAACAAGCACTTTGCAAAAATGGCCCCGGGAAACATGCCCCTACCTATTCCTAAAAACCCCTCTTGTTTGGACTCAACCACTCCTCAATCGCTATGACTACAGACCGTTTACTCTCATAGGATAGGTTTGCCAGCACTTTTTGCATACAAAAAAAACCTTTTTTATCTCTCCTGTTTGGGCCCTTTGCCAGCCCCGGGGTTGCTATAGCTACAGACCTTTTGATCTCTCCTATGGGGGCTCCCAAACACGGGCTGCTAAAAGCCCCAGACCTTTGTTCCTCCTGATAGGCGGGCCGGGCACGGTTTGCAATACTCCCAGACCTGTTTAAATCTCCCCTGATAGGCTGCCCAGCCCCGGGTTGCTAAAGCTACAAACCTGTTTGATCTCTCCTGATAGGCGGGCCAGCACTGGTTGTAAAAGCTAAAAGACCTTTTCCCAATCAAACCTGATAGGTTTCCAGCACTAGTTGCAAAAGCAACATACCTTTTTGATCTCTCCTAAATGGGTTTCCCCAAGGTTTGTTTGCTATAGCTCCCGGACCTGGCTTTTTCTGGCAGCCTAGGGGAAAGCCATAAACAATTTTCCCTTAAATTTTCAAAGTAAAACCCAAAGAAAACAGCACTGAGGTGAATAAAATCAATGTAGTGAACCCCCCCTTTTTAATAAAATGGTGTCCATTAAAATCATTTGGGGGAAGCCATTTATTTAATTTTGGGACATATTGGGCCCTCTAGAGGGGAAAAGGTTTTTCTACCCAAACCTGAAAACTGCAGAGAAGCCTGAATTGCTACTCCATGATGTCCTCCATCTTTCCCCCAAAGGCCCCCAAAGGGGGAAGGAACTAAGGGATTTCTTGTGAAAGGTTCCCCCTGACTGACCCCAAATTTAAAGGCGGGGATTAGGCGCCACATGGCTCCTTTGCCTAGGATTTTCCCTAATTTTTGCCCCGAAAATCCCCCCATTTGGGAAATGCAGGGCTCCTGATAATTTTGGATTAAAAGGCTTCCCCAGATGGGATTTTTTGTAACTCTTTTAATGCATAAATAATTGAAAAGGAAGCAAGATGGGGGTTTTAGGGGCCCGAGCCCCGGGAAACGATGTGAGCACGGGGCGGCCCGCTCATCCCCACAGGAGTTTCCCATACAGAATTGGGGAAAAGGCTACCTTTACCAGGTCCAGAAAAACCCTTGGGGGGTTTTCCCCCTACATTATTATTTGGGGTGCTTTCAGTTTTGGAGGTTTTTAGTAGCCCCTTTCTACATTTAAAAGTGCGGTGCAAACATGCCCCTTTTCTGCCCCTTACATGAAATTAGTGAGGGCATGCATTTGATTGGGGGTCTATAGGGGCCTCTCCAAAATTAACATTTTCGTTTTACATGCCCCTTTACTGCCCCTTACATGTATTAGTGAGGGCATGCGTGATTGGTGGGCCTATAGCCCTTTTTAAAACAGTGGGGAAACTACTTTGCCCTTTACTGCTCTTACTGTATTAGTGAGGGGGCAGGGGAAAGTGATTGCTGGTCTATAGCCCCTTTCTCAACAGAAACATGGGGTACTAACATTTTCCTTTTCTGCCCCTTACAGGGGAAATTAGGAGGGGGCATGCTTTGTTTTTGGGGTCTATAGCGCCTCTCTACAGAAAAGGCGGTACAAAACTTTGTCCGTGCTGCTCTTACAGTTTTAAAGTGCAGTACATGCAGTGATTGGGGGGCCCTATAGCACCTCTCTACAGTACAGGGGGGTACTACTTTGTCCTAATACTCCCTCTTACATGTTTTAAGGGGAGGTGCATGCAGTGTTTTGGGTTGGCCCAATTAGCACCCCTCCTACATTACAGTGCAGTCCCAAAAATTTTCCTGTACTGGCTTTTAAACTTTTTAAAAGTGGGGGTGAAATGCAGTGATTGGGTCTATACGCCTCTCTACAGTACGGTGTGGTACTAAAAGTTCGTACTGCCCCTTAAACATTATTAGTGAGGTCATGCAGGGGATTGATGGTCTATAGCGCCTCTTTAAAAGTCCCGTGCGGTCCCTACATTCCTGTACTGCTTTTTAAAAGTTTTATGGGGTGAAATGCAGTGATTGATGGCCCTATAGGGGCCCTCAACAGTAAAAGGTGCGGTACTAAAAGTCCGGGAACCTGCTCTTACATTATCATGAGGTGCATGCGTGATTGGTGGTCTATAGCTCCTCCCCACAGTACATTGTGGTCCAAAAATCCTCCCCCTTGCTCTTACATGTTTTATTTGAGGTGCGGGCAGTGTTTGGGTTTGGTCATAGCTTTCTCTTTTACCAAGTACAGTGCGGTATTTACATGCCCTTTTACTGCATTATTTTTAAATTATTGGGGGTTTCATTGTTAAAATTGGTGGTCAAATGCCCCTTTCTCTCCCATTGCAGTGCAAGACTTACATTCCGGGTACTGCCTTACTTATTAGGGGGTTTCAGGCCAGTGATTGGGGTCTATAGCGCCTCTCTACATTACAGTGCATTTTACTAAAAAATCCTGTCCCTTGGCTCTTACATGTATTAGTGGGGTTGCAGGTTTTTAAATTGGGGGTCTTTTAGCGCCCTTTTCCTACAGTACGGGTGCGGAAACTACGGCCCTTTTAAACTGCTTTTACATGATTAGTGAGGTGCACATTTTATGGGGGTTATAGCACCCTCTCCCGTGCAGGGGAAAGTACTACTTCCTTTTACTGTCTTACATTTTTAGTGGGGGGCATGCGGGTGATTGTTTGGTCTATAGCCCCTCCCCAACAGTAAAAATTGGGTACCCCATGTCCCCGAACGCCTTACATGTTTTAGTGAGGGGGAAAGCATTTAAATTGGTGGTCTATAAAACCTCTCTACAGAAACAGTGTGGTACTAAAAGCCCCTGGTACTGCTCTTAAAATGTATTTATGAGGGCTTTGCAGTGACGGGTGGAACAAATGCGCCTCTCTACAGTACAGTGGGGCCTATATTTTCCTTTACTGCTTTTAAACATTATTATTTGGGGAAGCATGCAGTGATTGGGTCTATAGCGCCTCTCAACAGTACAGGGGCGGTACTAAAATGCCCCTTGAACCCCCTTAAAAATGTTTTAAAGTGAGGTGCGGGCCCAAGTGTTTTTGGGCGGCTATAGCGCCTCTCTACAGAAAAGTCCCGTACAAAAATTTTTGTCCTTTTACAACATTTTAAATTTTTGTATAATAAATTGGCTCCTTTTGGGCACCAGGGTAGGGGCCCATTTTTATTCCACGGTGTAAAAAAGGGCCCCAAAACCCCAAAGATGCTTTTTAAATTTTCTGCCATGAACCTACAACAGTTTTTTTTTGATGGAAACTTTTCATAGTGTAAACCAAAACCCTTTAAAAGGGGGTTTGTCTCACTACAAGGATAAACTGCTTTTCATGTTAAAGATTTTTTTCAAAAACAAGTCACTTTACAATTTGTCCATTCCAAATGTCCTACCCATTCCTAATATCCCCTCTAGAAAAAATGCACAAAATGCATGGAAACCCGGGGGCTCGGGCTTTGAATCAACCCGGGGAGGGTACCGTTGAATTAAAAACCCAATGTTTAAACCCCCTTTAAAAATGCAAAAAGGAAATTAAACCCCAGCATGACTCCCAAAACACAAAAACGGCCCTTTTGTGCCCTGAATCGGCACTTTCTCAAATGATAGTTTTCAAATAAAAAAGGGCAAAAGAAGAAAAAAATTATTTTTAAAAAAAGGGTCATAAACTGATTGGGGGCACATGTTTTCCCCAACAGCCCTTATTGCAGATTTTTTAAAAAAAAACCCCCAGAAAAAAAAAGAGGGGCCCAAAAACAAATTTTTAAAAAACAGGGGAAAAGGAAAAGAGATTTGGTTTGGGAAGTTGGGCTAGTTTTAAAAAGGAAATTTAAATTGCCCAATAAAACAAAAGCCCACTCCCCTCTCATAATGGGCATTTGGGGGGTAAAAAAACCAATGACAAAAATAGAATGTCCCAGGCCATAATTGGTTTAACACGGGGGGGAAAGTTAAAACAACCCAAACAAAGATCCCTTTTTTAACCCTTTAATAAAGTACTATGGGGGGAACGAGACGGGGTTTTATTAAACATAAACAGCCTTTCCCCCAGCCTTTAAAAAACACTTAAAAAAATGTTCATGTCTTGCCCAAAGTTTTTTAAACAAGGGCTTGCTGAAGAACACTAAAAGATGTCAAAGGGCTTTCTGCATTTGTGTAAGCAAAAGGGGTTTTCTGAAGAGACACTAAAAAAATGTGGGGAAGGGCTTGCTGCAATTTTGTGGGAAACAAGGCTTGCTGAAGAACACAAAAAATGTTTCAGGTCTTTGCCCCATTTGTTAAGCAAAGGGGTTTCTGAAGAGACAAAAAAAAATTTGCAGGTTTTTGCTGCATTTTTAAAAGCAAGAGCTTGCCCGGGGAAAAGGGGAAAATATGTTACAGAAAAAAGGGAAAAATAATTACATAAAGAAAAAAATATATTGTGCATTCGAAAACCCTTTTAGTGCTCGGGATTAAATTACACAGAAAAAAAAAAAAAAGGAGAAAATAACTATAGAAACAAAGGAAACTTTTCCGCTTTCGTTCCAAATTTTAACTGAAATAAAAGTGAATTCTTATATGCCGTAGAAAACTCTATCCGTGTATAATTTTATAAGTTTATTGGGGAAAGGGGCCTACTCCAGAAAACCTTTTACTGGTAAAAGAAAAAAAAAAAAAAAAAAAAAAAAAACTAGAGAGCAAGGCAAACCCTCCCGTGCTTGGGGGTAAAGAAATTTCCCCGGGGAAAAAAAAAAAAAAAAAAATTTGGGGACTATTGTTTAAAAGGTGTCGCCCAAAATTTACCCGTGGGGGGAATACCCTAATATATATTTTTAAAAGTGATTAACAATAATTCATATATAATGTGTCTAAAAAAGTCTTAATAGCAAAGGGGAAAAAAAAATAAAAAACAATTAAAATATCAAAAGAAAAAAAAAGGGGAAAGCTTGAATACAATTGCTTTGAAAAAATAATTTTAAAAATATGATTCCCAGCTTCATTTAATCCTTTAGGATTTAAAGGTTGGGAAATTAAACAACCAAAAAACCTTTTCCTTTCCCCTTTTTTATTGAAAACTATTAAAGGTTCCAGTTTTGGAAAAAATCAATAGGGTTTTATTGTTTAAACTTAATTTTTGGGTTTTTGGGCATTGGGGGTTTCCCCAAAATGCTTAGCCCCAAATCGTTTTAAAATCCCCTTTTCCCAAACAAGAACCCCGTGTCCATTTAGGCGCAAAAATTTCCGAGGGCGAGTGGCCTTTTTCCCCCATATAGGGGTTTTCAACTGGAAGATATAAAATCAAGAATGCAAATTTTAAAAATTTTTAATTGAAACTTAAATTTTTAAAGGGGGGCCTTTGTAATTTTTTAGATGTAAACTCACTACTGTTAAAATAGAGGGGGCCAAAAATAACATGAAATATTTCCACAGGGGCTTTCTCCCCAATTTTTTTTTCAATCAAAATTTTTCATTTCAATTTGGGGCCCATTGGTTTAAACTTTGGACTAAACCCTATTTTTTTATATTGGGGCTCTTTTTTTAAATTTTTAAATTAAAGGGCCCTTCAGGTTTTTACTTTTTTTTTAAGGGAAAAAGGGTTTTTTTTTATAATATACCAAAATTTTTTGGGAATAAACCCTTTTTATTTGTAAAAAGAGAAAAAACCCGTATTGGGTTACCAAAAAAATTTTTTGTGATCAGGGAAGAAGTTTCTTTTTCTTTTAAAGGGGGAAATTTTCTTACTTTTCCCTTTTTTTTTAGGGGCTAGACAATCCCCTCTGTTCCAAAGATTTCAATTCTTTTTGCCGCATCTTTTAATAGTGAAAGGAAAAACCTTTTTTTAAAAGATATCCCCTCTTTTATTGGGGTTGCATCAGCCCTTTAGGTTGCTAAAAGCTTTCAGACCTGAATCTCTCCTGATAGGCTGCCTGCACTGGTTACTATAGCTCAGACCTAAATTTAATCTCTCCTGAAGGCCCGCCTTCACTGGTTGCTAAAAGCTAAGAAACCCATTCAAACCCTCCCGATAGGCTGCCAGTGCTTGTCAACTTAAAACTACAGAAACCATGAATTTTCACTGATATCCCCGCTCTCACTGGTTTCTAACTACAACCTGATAAATCTCCCCAGAAAGGCTGCCCTCAACCCGGGGTTTCCCATTTGCTTTCTTTAAACCATGAATCTCACAAAGATAGGGTCCCCCGCACGGTTTCTAAAAGGGTACAGACCTGTTTCCAAACCCCCTTATGGGTGCCAGCAATGGTAGCTATTTTGCACAGACCTGTTCAATGTCCCCTTATAAAAGGGTGCCCGCCCTGGGTTTTCCATTAAACTACAGACCTGTTCCATCTCTTTCCCATAGGGCCCCCCCCCCCAGCACTGATTTTTCCTTTTCAAAAAGACCTGGCTTCTACTGCACCTAGTACAGGCCATAACAACCCCCCCGGGAAAAAAAAGTGAAACCAAGAAAAAAGGACTAAGGGGAGATGAATCAAAGGGAGTGAGACAACCCCTTTAAGGTGGAAATTCACATCAATACCCATGCAAAAATTTAAGCACTGAAGACGAAAAAGTGACCTAAATGCATAAAAAACATGTTTTTTTTTTTTTTTTTTTTTTTTTTTTTTTTCGAAGGAAAAATTTTGCAACAGTTTTAAAAAAATATTTTCTTTAACATTTGGCTGTGTTTTTAAATTTTAGGGAATGAGAAAGGTTGATAACTTGTCAATTAAAATAGAAAAAAGCCAGCCCGGGCGGGCGGGGCGGGCGATTTCCAGGGAATTCTGTCGGCTGGCGGACGAGCGGCGATCACCAGGCGTTCTGTCGGCTTGCGGGCAAACCACCAGGGGCGTTTTTAAACTTGGCTGGCCCGGGGGATGGGGGATTTAACAGGGATTCTGTCTCTGGGGGGGGGCGAAACGGCAATCACCAGGCATTTTGTCGCCCCCGGGGGGGCGAGCGGTGAATTTAACACGTTCTGTCGGGCCCGGCGGCGAGGGGGCAATACCAGGCATTTTTTTCGGGTGGGGGGCGATTTTGGGGATTTAAAAACTTTTGTCGGCCGGTTGGGGGGAGCGGCAATCCCCCAGGCATTCTGTCGCTGGCGTGGCAAGTGGCGATTTTAAAAACTTTTGATCAAGAAAGCAACATATTATCTTATTACGCCGGGAAATAAAATGTTGCCGTCTCCTTCCATTGTCGGCCGCACCATCCTCCAATCTCATTTACATGGGTTTAAGGTTTTCCTCTTTAGGGAAAAATGATAGGAAATTTGGTGCAGTCGATCTTTAATTTAAGAAACCCTTCTGGGCTAATGCGGGCTTACGAAAGGGGCAGAAAGGGAATGGGGTTTTTTTTGTCTTAGTTTGGGAAATTTTTGTCAAAGCAAACAACCCATTGCCGTCACCCCCGGGCCCCCGCATTTGGGCAAAACCTACTATTTAAAGGAACGCCCTTATAAAAAGCCAGGAGACCTCAACCCCAGGTCAGATTCTCACCTACATGGTTTCCCCGCACTAAACCCGGGTGTCCTCCAGTGAAATCATTCCCCATACCTTTCCCTTTGGGAAATTGTCATAAAAGGGACCTGGAAGCTGTATGAACAGTGACTACCTGAGGGTACAGCAGTGATTCAGTCCTTCTACAGGCTCCCAGATGGGTCATAACACCCCTGCTCAGGAATTGAGCACTGCCATTCGTGTAGGATTGAGTGGAGTTGATTTTGGGCTCCCCCCAGTGGGGAATTGAAATTCTGGGCCCCCCAAATGGAGGGTTTAAATTTTTTGGGGGGACCAAATAGAGTTTAAATTTTTGTGGCCACCAGTTTTAAAATTTGGGTTCCTAAAGGGGGCCCCCAGTGGAGTTTATTCTTGGGGGCCCCCCAGTGGGTTGATTTTGGGGCCCACCATGGAGTTGATTCTTTGGGCCCCCCCAGTGGGGGGGGAATTCTTTGGGGCCCCCCAGTAGAGGGTCTTGAGCCACCAATGGGGGGTGATTCTTGGGGCCCAAACCCTGGGGTTGATTTTTGGGGGCCCCCCAAAGGAGGTGATTTTTGGTTTTCCCCCATGGGGGTTGATTTTTTGGGCCCCTCCAGTGGGGTTTATCTTTGGGGCCCCCCAGTAAATTTTATTCTTGGGGCCCACCAGTGGAGTGATTCTTGGGGGCCCCCATGATTGATTTTTGGGGCCCACCGTGGGGGGATTCTTGGGGCCACCAGGAAGATATTCTTGGGGCCCCCCAGTGGGAATTGATCTTTGGGCCCCTTTCCGGGGGGTTAATTCTTGGCCCCACCTTTTGTTATTCTTGGAGCCCACCATGGGGGCTGATTCTTTTTTTCCACCAGTGGGGGTTTTAAATTTTTGGGGGCCCCCCTTTTTTATATTGATTCTTTGGGCCCCCCCATGGGAAAGTTCTTGGGGGGCCCCCAATGACTGATTTTTGGGGTCTACCAGTCAAGTCTTTCACCCCCGAAAAACACCCTGGGGCCACCAATCCCGGGGCCCCGAGGTTTCCCCCTTCATTTTTTTGGGCCCTTGAGTCTGATACTACCCCACCAAGGAAAAAATGAGCCCCTTTCTTCAACACAAAAATTTAAAGTTTGGATATTTATATTTAAAAGTTCATCCCCCTCTCCCTTGAACTACTCAAAAAGTTGCAAAAATAAGAAACCGAAATGCAACTTAACACTATCCAGTTACCAGCAGCAACTGCTGTCAATACCTTCCAACTGAATAGGGTTTGTTTCTTTCCTGCAGTGCCCCCGCAGGTTAAACAGAGCATTGCATGACACCCAGTAATATCAATGAGACACCTCCGAGCAGTTACCTAGGACATGGAGAGGGTCTGTGGAGCAGGATGTCCTCTTTTACAGCTCATTTTTTTGCTTTTCTAGGATGTGGATGACACAGTCCTCTCTGCTCATCCATCTTTCCCGGCCATATGTATGTCATTGGTGGCAGATTGGCCCAGCTGTTATTTACCATGTAATAAGGCCGCGCGTCCCGCAGTCTGGGGAGAGCATTGCCGAGGAGGTGAAATATAGATCCAGCCTGGTTTGTATGTGGCGCTGACCCAGTTGCTGAGCGCCCGCCCGGCCTGCGCCCCCTCCTGTAATCCTCGTCCTTATCAGCTTAAAAGCCAGATTTGTTGCTGAATGTTAGAAAGCAGATATTAAACAATAAAGAAGATGCCGGATCATGAAATCCCGCGGACGGGACCGACATCGACATGTGAACAGCGGCGTGAGGAGGGGGGATACAACATAAGCCAGAGGCTGAGCATGTGAGGGGCGGCAGGGGGCTGGAGAGGAGCAATTATGTCTAGATGTAGCAGAGCTGGATTAGTTATGTTAGTGATTGTCATATGATACTAAGGGCATTGGGTAATGTCTAGATGTAGCAGAGCTGGATTAGTTATGCTAGTGATTGTCATACGATACTAAGGACATTGGGTAATGTATAGATGTAGCAGAGCTGGATTGGTCATGTTAGTGATGGTCATATAATACTAACCTCATAGAGTATATAGGTGTAGCAGAGCTGGATCGCTCATGTTATTGATTGTCACATTATATTAAGGGCATTGGGTAATGTCTAGATGTAGCAGAGCTGGGTCGGTCATTTTAGTGATTGTCACATCAAACGAAGGGCATTGGGTAAAGTATAGATGTAGCAGAGCTGGTTGGTCATGTTTATTCTCAGGTAATAGTAAATTCATAGAGTAGTGTCTCTATGTCGCAGAGCTGGCTCAGTCATGTTTTTAATCGTTACATGATACTACCCTAATAGGGTAATCGAGAGAGAGAGCGATGTGTGTGATTGTATATGTGTGTGTATATATATATATATATATATATATATATATATATATATATATATATATAGAGAGAGAGAGAGAGAGAGAGAATATATATATATATATATATACAGAGAGAGAGAAGATAGAAAGATATATATATATATATATATATAGAGAGAGAGAGAGATATATAGAGAGAGTTAGAGAGATATAGAAAGATATATACATATATAGATAGATAGAGATATATAGAGATGGATAGATATATATAGAGAGATATATAGTTTTATATATATAATATATATATATATATATATATATATATATATATATATATTTATTGCAGGGCTGTGGAGTCGGCAAGCCGAAGCCCCGACTCCGACATTTCCCAAACCTCCGACTCCCTCATACACGGCGCATGTTTAAGTGATAATTTTACTGTAGTAAAGTGGTAACATCGGGCTGTTTATCACCTTATGATACAATAATCAAGCTATTTAGGTAGAGCAGACACAAGCAAAAGGGTAACAATGTTTTGATCTTTTGAACACTTGTGGGTAGAGTTGAAGAAAAAGCTGTATTTGTATCCAAGTCCAGTCTGCAACAACACTGGGAATGTGTAGAAGAGATCTGGGATCAGATTTTGGTCAGGATATTCTTGAATCTGATCCAGAGCCCAGAAGGATTTAGGCAGTGATGATAGCCAAAGGTGGATTTCCCAAATACTAACAAAATAATAAAAATGAACACTTTGATTTTTAGGAGCAAAATTGTAACTAAGCAGATGCTAAATACTTGCAAGTCAAATTTATGTATAATATGGGTCAGATGACTGTATATAAAATTACAGTAGCCTCATGTACAAAGCTGTAGTGGATGGTGAGATATGGAGCGTGAAAGTCACAAGTTAAAAACATTGTTACCCTTTTGCTTGTCAGTGTAAAATATATATTTATTGGATATGACTTTAGGACACAAAAAAATTTAAATATGCAAAACACTGCAGGAACATTTGTGAAGTCTCTGAATTTGTTCTAAGAAACAGTATTGCCTCCATCAGATACTGCATACATGACCTCACATCTGATCTCATTATTTCCAGGCTAGAGAACGGCCTCTCTACACTAACTTTGTTTGGGGGCAAATCGGTGACCATCGGCAACATCTCTAACCATGTCAGGGTATAAAGGAAGCCTCAGCCACAATCAGGACTGATGAATGGTTGATCTTCTACTTCTTTGAAAGCAGGTGAAGAATTTTGCTGGAATCTGTTTGCTATGGGAGCAGAATCTTTTCCCCTGGGGCAGCGCTTTGCCTGCTCCATGTCATCAATTACACTCCTCATGTGATGAGGCTGAAGATATGGGAGCAGCAGCACCGGCCGGACCCAATGCCTCTTGCTCTTTGCAGCGAACGAATGAGAGAGAGAGATATACATATATATTTATATAGATGTAGCAGGGTTGGGTCGGTCATGTTTTTAATAGTTACGTGATACTAAGCTGATAGTGTAATGTATAGCTGTAGCAGAGATGGAACAATCATTTTATTGATTGTCACATGATACTAAGCTCATAGGGTAATGCAGAGATGTAGCAGAGCTGGATTAGTCATGTTATGATTGATTGTCTTGTATTACCAAGGTCATAGGGTCATATACAAATGTAACAGAGTTGGGTAAGTCAATATATTGATTCTTATGTAACACTAAGCTCTTAGGGTAATATATAGATGCAGCAGAGCTGGGCCGGTCAGGTTATAGTTTCTCATTTAATAGTAAGGTCATAGAGTAATGTCTAGATGTAGCAGAGCTGGAATGGTCATGAGAAAAATGAATGTAATACTGAGATCATAGGGAAATTTATAGATGTAACATCATTGGATTGGTCAATCTATTGATTCTCATGTAATACTCAGGTCATAGGGTAATGTGTAGATGTAGCAGAGCTGGATTAAGATCATAGGGAAATTAATAGATGTAGAGCTGGATTGGTCATGTTATTGATTCTCACATGATACTCAGGCACATGGGTGTAATGCTAAGGTCATAAAGTAATGCAAAGATTTAGCATTGCTGGATTGGTTATGCCCTTGATTCTCACGTAATACTGAAGTTATAGGGTAATGTATAGATGTAGCAGAGCTGGAGTGGTTATGCCCTTGATTATCATGTAATATTGAGGTTGTAGGGTAATAAATAGATGTAGCAGTGCTGGAGTGGTTATGCCCTTGATTCTCATGTAATATTGAGGTTGTAGGGTAATGAATAGATGTAGCAGAGCTGGAGTGGTTATGCCCTTGATTCTCATGTAATATTGAGGTTGTAGGGTAATGAATAGATGTAGTTATGCCCTTGATTGTCATGTAATACTGAGGCTATAGGGTAATGTATAGATGTAGCAGAGCTGGATTGCTCATGCGGCAAATGGGTGTGATACTAATATCCTAAAGTAATCTATAGATTAGGCAGAGCTGGATCAGTCATGTTCTTGATTCTCATGTAATACTGAGGTCATTGGGTAATGTATAGAACTGGATCATTCTCGATTGTCGTGTGATACTCAGACAATTGGATACTGACATCTGACACATTTGTGGCCTATCCTGTGAACCTGCACCTATTGGAAGAACATGACCGTTTCTGCCATAGAAGTCAGCTGAGATTTGCACCTCTCCATTGAGATCTATGTAAGTTAAAGAAGGAGCGGAGCGCTCTCAGCCTCCTACAAGGATTTACAATGTTTAGCCGGAAGACAAAGCAGATAGGAATCCCCCTCTAAGACAGGTCAGTAGGTTAATCTGTTATCCCAAGAACCATAATGCATTGCTACATCATCATTTACTTAATAACAAACTCGGCTCTGCTACATCTGTGCCAGATAAGAACTGGTTTATTCTTGCATTAAGACTTCCATAAAAGGGCAATATGTATGAATGGGGCCGCGCCCATTTTCTGCGTGCTTTGGTTAGGGTTACAGTTAGGGTTAGTCATGTGATTATGGTTAGGGTTCCAATTTTAGTAAGGGGTTACGATTATGGTTACAGTTGGGCATAGAGACAAAATTTTAAAAATTCGGTTTGCAGTGTCCTTAAAGGGGTTGTCTCACTACATTTATTTGTCCTGTTTTCTTGGTTTCACTTTGAATTCAGGGCTGTGTTTACTGGCTTCCACTAGGCTGCAGTAGAAGCCAGGTCTGTAACTATAGCGACCAGCGCTGGCAGCCTATCAGGAGAGATGGAACAGGTCTGTAACTATAGCGACCAGCGCTGGCAGCCTATCAGGAGAGATGGAACAGGTCTGTAACTATAGCGACCAGCGCTGGAAGCCTATCAGGAGAGATGGAACAAGTCTGTAGCTATAGTGACCAGTGCTGGCAGCCTATCAGGAGAGATGGAAGAGGTCTGTAACTATAGCCACCAGTGTTGGCAGCCTATCAGGAGAGATGGAACAGGTCTGTAACTATAGCGATCAGTGCTGGCAGCTTATCAGCAGAGATTTAACAGTTCTGTAACTATAGTGACCAGTGCTGGCAGCCTATCAGGATAGATCAAACAAGTCTGTAGCTATAACCACCAGTGCTGGCAGCCTATCATGAGAGATTGAACAGGTCTGTAGTTATAGCGACCAGCGCTGGCAGCCTATCAGGAGAGATCAAACAGGTCTGTAGCTATAGCGACCTGAGGATCTGATGCAGCCCATACAAGAGGGGATACCTAGGAATAGGTAGGACACTGTTAATAGACACATATTGCCAAGTGACTTGTTTTTGCAAGATCTTTAACATAAAAAGCAGCGATCCCTGTAGTGAGACAACACCTTTAACCTAAATATTTTTGTAAAACTTCAGCTGAACCAAACCGGGGCAGATCTGTGCAGCACTACTGACAGCCAATACAATCACATTACAACTCCCAGCGCAGTTGTCACCCAGCTTTCCCAGACATCGGAATGGCTTTGGAGCTGCGTTTTGCAGGAACACACCTCTTGCTCCCGTCACTGCAGATTTGCAATTCATAAATCCATAGAAACTGGGTGATCACTTCTAGGAGACCCATAACAGCGGCCATATTGTTTGCTACCTACAAGCAGGGGACGGAGAACAGAACCTAAGATTATGAGTCGCGGCCCTATAAAGATTCGGAATTTGGCAGCCATTACCGGGAGTCCTGAAATATTCACTCCACAGCTTGATCTACTTAGTGCAACATTGTTGCAAGTTTTTTTTCTGGGTTAATGGAAACATAAAGAGAAATGATATAAACAGTAACAAAATAAAGGAGCCGCCATAAATCTGCTCTTCATTTCCAGGAGCAATTAAGATGAGATCCGCCCGGTACCCTCAGAGCAGCGCACCCCTCTCAGAGATAATACACACTCCTTGTCACTGCACCGAAATAGGTCAGGAGCGGCTTACACAAAGCAGCAGCCGCCTCTCCTAGACACCGGCGATAGATCTTGGAGGCGGCCAATCTGCGAACGATGGGACCGGGCAATGATTAATAGCGTGACTGCGGCCGGCTTATGCCTTATGGAAGGTCCAGGCTACAAAATTAGTTTTGGGAAGAAAGCCACCGCCTTGGGGCTGGTTCACACGGTGCTGTTGTGCAAGAAAACCTTTGCAAAAACTACGGTAAATGCATGCTTTTTGCAAAATCTGCAGCATCCAGAGGTCAGCGGGCAATAGACAAATATAGAAGCTCACTGATGACGCTGTTTTTTTTTTTTGGCAGCACTCTTCTATTTCACTGTAGGTTGTTTTGTTTTTTTTTGGAGGGGGCAGTAGCTGTTTTTCATACACATCATGCTGGTGGTGCAAGTTTTTTTTCCCTACTGCTTTGTGGTTTTTTTTCCTATATACTGTAGATATCCACTGTTTGTGTTTTTTGTCTTTGCACCAAAACAAATGTGTGCATGGCTGTTGTTTTATTTCATGTATTATTTTTATGATTTTTGTACCGTATCTCTTCAACATAGCAAACTCTGTGATGGGGAAAACATCACAAGATAGAAAAATAACCAAAATTGCATAGACCGATACACTTTTTTGTTTTTGCAAAAAAATAAAAATGCTACAAAAACTGCCTGAAAAAAATGAATGAAGTCTACAAAAACAATTTTTGTTTGTGTTTTTTTTTTTTTCTGTTTTCCAGAAATATGCGATGTGTGAAGAGGGACTTTAAAGAGTGTTCCCATCTCAGATATGTATGATATATTTATAGGCTTATGGGAGCTGCAGGTATCTTAAGAACAGGCCCCAAACTTCTCCATGTATAATAGAGAGGAGGCTGCGCATGCGCCGCACTCTCTATTCATTTCAATGAGATTTACAAGTTTGACCAGATCAAGCATGCGCCGCACTCTCCATTCATTTCAAAGAGATTTACAAGATTGACCCGATCAAGCACACGCTGCACTCTCCATTCATTTCAATAAGATTTATGAGTTTGACCGGACCAAGCATGCGCCGCACTCTGTATTCATTTCAATAAGATTTATGAGTTTGACCGGACCAAGCATGCGCCGCACTCTGTATTCATTTCAATGAGATTTATAAGTTTGACCGGACCAAGCATGTGCCGCACTCTCCATTCATTTAAATGGAAATTCCAAGTTTGACCAGACCAAACATGCGCCGCACGCTCCATTCATTTCATTGTTAATTCCAAGTTTGACCAGACCAAGCAGGCGCCGCACTCTCTATTCATTTCAATGAGATTTACAAGTTTGACCGGACCAAGCATGTGCCGCACTCTGTATTCATTTCAATGAGATTTATAAGTTTGACCAGACCAAGCATGTGCCACGAACTCCATTAATTTCAATGAGATTTCCAAGTTTGACCAGACCTAACATGCGCCGCACTCGCCATTCATTTCACTGGGAATTCTGCGTTTGACCAGACCAAGCATGCGCTGCACTCTCCATTCATTTCAATTGGAATTCTGAGTTTGACCGGACTGAGCATTCACCACTCACACTCTCCCTTCATTTTAATTTGTTTCCACATGCTGAGCATGTTATAAGTATGAAGGGAGACTAAGAGGGGTATTCCTATTATACAAATATATGGTATATGTCATAAATGTCTCATAGGTGAAGGTCCCACTTCTGGTAGCTACATGTATCTTAAACTCGGGCCCTCTATTTTCTCTGTGTAGAATAGAGAGGAGGCTGCACATGCGCCAAACTCACCATTTATTTCAGTTGGACTTCTGCGTTCATCCAGGTATGATCATTTGGCTGTGTCACGCATGCGCCACATTCTCCATTTATTTTAATGAGTTCTGAATTCAGCTGAGCATACTATAACTGTAAAGGGGGACTAAATGTGGTATTCCCATCTCACACATTTGATAAAGCAATAGGATATGTCCTATTGTAAATGTCTTAGAGATCAAAGTGCCTACTCTGGTGGCTGTCCATATCTTATAAACATGCCCTAACAGCTTCTTTGTGAAGAATAGAGAAGAGGCTGTGCAGGTGTTGTCTCCATTCATGTCAATGGGAAATCTGAGTTTAGCCAAGCATGCTCGCTTGGCTGTACAGTGCATGCGTAAAACTCTCCATTCAATTTAATGGTATTTCTGCGTTCATCCAACCATGCTTTCTTGGCTGTACCGCGCATGCACCAAACTCTCCATCTTAATGGCATTTCGGAGTTCATGCAAGCATGCTCTCTTGGGTGTAACGAGCATGCGCCAAGATCTCCAATCATTTTAATGGGAGTTACAAATTTATTTGAGCATGCTCATGACTGTGAAGGGGTCCTAAATGGTGTATTCCCATCAAACAGTGATAAGAAATGTCATAAATGTCACATAGGTCAAGGTTCTATCTCTAGATGCTGCAGGTATCTTAAAAATGCCCTTCTCATCCCCCAACTCCTCTGCGTAGAATAAATAGGAGGCGGTGCTGCGCTCTACATTCATGTCAATGGGAATTCTGAGTTCAGCCAAGCATGCTTGCTTGGCTGTACTGCGCACGCGCCACACTCTTAATTTATTTTAATGAGAGTTCCAAATTCAGTCGGACATGCTTATAACTATGATGGGGACCCAAAAGGGGTTCTACCGTTTCACACTTTTAAAGCAAATTTATATCATACACATGGTGAAAGTCCCACCTCTAGGAGCTGCACATAGCTTAAGAATAAGCTCCCAAACTTCTTTGTGTAGAACAGAGAGGAGGCAGCGCATGCGCTGCACCCTCCATTCATTCTAATGGGAGGTCTGAGTTAAGCAGAGCATGCTCCCTCGGCTGTACTCGAAACTCCCATAGCACTGAACAGAGAGTGCAGCGCATGCGCGGCCACACCTCTGTTCCCAATGGCCGGGTCCTCCCCATCTCTTGCCTTCCTGGCTCGTTCAGGGTCATTCCCAAGGTAGGGGCACAAACTTTCCAGCTTACAGTTACCCGTATGTACATATTACTGAAAACAAAAGGATCCAAAAAGATACCTTGCTTAGGAAACCATCTCTTTGGTGTTCACCTGGTCATCTGAATGCAGTCTGTCCAAGCATCTGATAACAGGAATAACATGGAGATAGAAGTCATCTGAGGAAGAAAAGGACCAATAGATTAATCAAAAATTCTGCTCGTTAGAAGACGACAAATCAGATTGTTCAGTCCATTAGCCTGGTCCTTGGTCCCTTTCATCTTTCCCCCACACTTCTCCCTATTCTAACTTGTGTTTGAATACCTTCTGCCATCCTTTCTGTCCCGTAACCACTTTCGGCCACATAGCTACATGTCCTTCTAAAGTAGTCACCCAGACAGGAAATTAAATGGTTGCTTGGTAACCTTACAGGATGAGACAGGAAGTAAAATAGTTGCTAGGTAACCTGAAGAGTGAGACAGGAAGTTAAATGGTTGCTAGGTAACCTAAAAGTGGGCAGGACGTTAAATGGTTGCTAGGTAACTGTAAAGGGTGAGGCAGGAAGTTAAATGGTTGCTAGGTAACCTTAAAGGGTGAGGCAGGAAGTTAAATGGTTGCTTGGTAACCTTACAGGATGAGACATGAAGTAAAATGGTTGCTAGGTAACCTCATGAGTGAGACAGGAAGTTAACTGGTTGCTAGGTAACCTGAAAAGTGGGGGGGGCAAGTTAAATGGTTGCTTGGTAACCTGAATAGTGAGACAGTGCATTAAATGGTTGCTAGGTAACCTTAAAGGGTGAGACAGGAAGTAAAATGGTTGCTAGGTAAACCCGAAAAAGTGAACAGGGAATTAAAAGGGTTTCTAGGGGAACCTTTTAAAAGGGTTTAGACCCGGAAATTAATTGGTTGTTAAACCTTACAGGGGAAAAAGTAAAAAGGTTCTGGTAACCTTAAATGGTGAAATAGGAAAGTTTAAAAGGTTTAGGTAACCTTAAAGGTTGAGACAGGAAGTTAATTGGTTGCTTAGTAACCTTACAGGATGAGACAGGAAGTAAAATGGTTGCTAGGTAACCTTAAATGGTGAAATAGGAAGTTAAATGGTTACTTGGTAACCTGAAGAGTGAGACAGGAAGTTAAATGGTTGCTAGGTAACCTTAAAGGTTGAGGTAGGAAGTTAATTGGTTGCTTGTTAACCTTACAGGATAAGACAGGAAGTTACATGATTGCTAGGTAACCAAAACTAACAGTATGATTGATTTGTTGGCCTTGAAAACCAGTCGGAGTTTGGTTCCCCCATGGGAATTTGATTGGCTGCCCCCTGGGTTTATGATTGGTCGTTTAGGGGTTTATTGTTGGTTGCTATGAGCTCCGATTGGTTGCTATGAGCTCTCATTGGTTACTATGAGCTCTGATTGGTTGCCATGGACAACAGGTGGTTTTCTATTACACAGCTTTGATAAGTGAGGCCCATTGTTTTTAGGTTACTTCTATGTGAAGGAAGCACTTTCTCTAGGAGGTTACAGTCCTGGAGGTTTCTCCTTTGTGGCGATGTTGTGATAATGGCAGCCATTTACAGCTATCAGCAGCCATTTTGTGACGCTCTCGTGTTCGCAGCCACATTACACGGCAGATGAAAGTGCTGAGGTAATGGAGGTTACAGCAATTATAGCTGCCGTCCTCCTATGATCCTAACAACAGACATTTACATTTATCTGTGTGACAGGTGGAGATAGAGGTGAGGAGGGGAAAACTCTCTTTCAGCAACGAAAAAAATCTAGGGGGGAAAAAACGGCTTTTCCTTTAAGCAGATAGGTATGAGCTCGACCCCAGATGATATGTGGAAGGATAATAGATAGATAGATAGATAGATAGGGTAGATATTAGATGATAGATACAAAGGGGATAGGTTTCATTGGGATAGATAGATAGATATGGGATAGATAGGGTAGATAGATATGAGAAATAGATAGATATGGGATACATAGATAGAGAGGGTAGATGAAGGGTAGATAGATAGAAGGAATATTAGGGGAAAATAGATATTGGGATAGATAGATAGATAGATTTGATAGATAGTAGATAGAAAAGAAGATATGGGATAGATAGATAAATAGATTGATAGATTTGATTTTGGGATAGATAGATAGATATGGGATAGATGATAGATAAAATAGATAGATAGATAGATAAGGGATAGATAGATAGGGTATGGGATAGATAGATAGATATGGGATAGATAGATAGATATGGGATAGATAAATAGTTAGATAGATAAAAAGGGGGTAGATGATAGATAGTTTGATGGGTTGGGTTTGATAGATAGATAGAAGATAGGGGTTGGGGGTAGAAGATAGATAGTAGATAGATAGATATGGGATAGTAGATGTTTTGGGATAGATAGAAAGATATGGGGTAGATAGATATGGGATAGATAGATATGGGGTAAAAGTTGGGATAGAAAGATATGGGGGTGATGGTTTTTGGGATTGAAAGATTAGAAAAAGGAGATAGATAGAAAGGAATTTTGGTTTTGATAGGAGATAGATAGATAAAATTTGGAGGGTAGATAGTTTGGGATTGATTGATATGGGATAGATAGATTTTGGGATAAAATAGATATGGGATAGTTTGATATGGGGTAGATAGATAGATAGATATGGGGTAGATAGATAGAAAAGATTTGATATGGGATAGATAGATATGAGTTGATGATATGGGGTAGAAAATAGTTTTGGGGTAGATAGATAGGTGATAAAATTCAGTTTTAAATAAAAAACTGGGCCGTAGCGCTCCCAGGTTTAAGTGGGGTTATGCACCCATTGGGGTGGAAACAGTTTTTAGGGTTTTTTTATTTAAAATTAATAAAAACACTAAAAAGTATAAAACTTAACCCTATGTGATAGATATCAAATAGAAGATTGTTATGGGAATTTGATAGATAGGGTAGATAGATATTTGGATAGATTTGATTGATATGAGATAGATAGATAGATAATAGATAGATATGGAGAGATAGATTTGGGAAAGATAGATATGAGAAGATAGATATATATGAGAAGAGAGATTTGATAGTAGAAAAGGGTAGATAGATTTGATTTTGAGATAGATAGATAGATAGATGATAGATATGGGGGATAAATAGTTTTGGGATAGATTGATATGAGATAGAAAAATTGGGTGGTAGATTTGATTTGGGTGGATTGATATGGGGTAGATGGATGGATATGAGGGTTGATTTGATATGGGAAAAGATAGAAAGATATGGGGTTTGGGTAGGGTAGTATGGGATAGATAATAGAATTGGGATAGTAGATAGGGTAGATTTGGGGGTAGATGAATGGGTGGGTAGATAGATAAAATAGATAGAAAATGGGTAGATAGATAGAATTTTTGGTATGAGATAGTTTGGGTAGATATGATAGAAGGGTAGTTTTGATTGATAGTATGAGGTAGATAAAGAAATGATATGAAAATATTTTTGGGGAAAATTTGTAAGGATATGGGTTTGATTGGATAGATAGAAAATTTTGGGATAGATATGAGATGATATGAGATAGATCGTAGATTTTTGGATGATATGAGATAGATAGATATGACGGGAGATTATTTGGGTAGATAGATATGGGGGAAGATAGTATGGATAGATATGGGGATAGTTTGTTTTGGGATTTGATATAGGGTAGATTGATAGATAAAATTTGGGGAGAGATGGATAGGGGAAAAGATGGATATGGGGAGAGAGTTTGGGGTGTATAGATGGGGTATGAGGTAGGTGGTGGACAAAAAAAATACTGGGGCCTTGCGAAAAATATTTGGCCCCCTTGAATTTTTCAACCTTTTGCCACATATCAGGTTCAAACTAAAGTATATAAAATTTTTAAATTTTTTTTTGAAGAATCAACAACAAGTGGGGGCACCCAATTTTGAAGCTCGTGAGGATCTCTGAAATTTATCCCAAAGTTGTCCCAAAAGGGTGATAATAAAAAATTTAAACCACCTATGTGTAAAAACCCAAATCTCCCTATAAAAGGTTTTGTTTAAAGCGCAAAAGGCATCATGAAGACCAAGGAAAAAACCAGGCAGGTCCGGGGATTTTCTGTTTTTGGAGAAGTTTTTTAAAAAGGGGGAATTTTGGGGAAAAAAAAAAAAGATTTCCCCAAAATTTTAAACATCCCAAGGGGGCACTGTTTTAAGCGATCATATTGAAAAGAAAGGGTATAGGGGGCCACGCAAAAAGCCCCGGCCCTCCCCTTTAAAGAGGCCCCCTTAAACATTGGATTTAACTTTCAAGTTTTACGCTGAGGTGGGGGGAGGGGCTTCCAAAAGGACAACAAAACGTCGTTTTTCTGCACAAAAAATTGGGCCCCTTTTTGGAAAGCGGCCCAAACAAGAAAAACCAAATTTTTAAAGGTATCCATAAAAAGTTAGTTTAAAGTTTGTCACAAGCCCGCCCGGAAGGACACCAAACATGTGGTGAGAAGGGGCTTCTGCTCAGATGAAACCAAATATCGACTTTTTGGGCCACAATGCAAAACGATATGGTTTTGGTGTAAAAGCAACACAGCTCATCCCCCTGAACCCACCATCCTACTGTTTTCAACATGGTGGGCGGCAGCATCATGAAGACCAAGAACACCCCATCACCACTGCTCCTACACATGAGGGGGGCAGCATCATGGTTGGGGGCTATTTCTTCAGCGGGGACAGGGAAAGATGGTTAAAATTGATGGGAAGATGAATGGAGGCAAATACAGGACCATTCTGGAAGGCAAACCTGATTGGAGTCTGCAAAAGACCTGAGACTGGGATGGAGATTTATCTTCCAACAGACAATGATTCACCAAAACATATAGCAAAATCTACAATGCGAAGGTTCCCAAATAACGTCTCAGGTGTTAGAATGGCAAGTCACAGTCCAGGCTGCGATTCCAATCGAGAGTCTATGGAACGAGCTGAAAACTGCATGTTCATACAAAAGCTCTCCATCATCTCTACTGAGCTCCAGCTGCTCACAAGCGCTCTCATCACCAACTCCCTGAGCCTCACAGTGCTCACAAAAAAAAAATAATTAAACGCCTCCATCTAACACGATAATGAGGCTTCAGCTACTCACAAACGCTTCCATCAACCTCACTGAGCTCCTTGCCTGCTCACAAACGCTCTCATCCAACCTTCCCTGAGCTCCAGCTTGTCTCAAAACGCTCTCCTCATCCAAACCTAACTGAGCTACCAGCTGCTACAAACACTATCCATCCACCTACTGAGCTCAAGCATGATCACCCAAACGCTCTCCATCACCCTACTCCTTTGAGCTCCAGCTGCTCACAAATGGCCTCCCATCCAAACCTCACTGGCTCAGCTGTCACACAAGAACGCTTCCCATCCAACCCTCACTGAGCTCCAGCTTGCTTACAAAACGCTCTCCAATCAACATCACTGTTTAACTCCAGCTATCACCAACGCTCTCAATCTAACTCAACTGAGCTCCAGCTACTTCACAAAACGCCTCCATCAAAATCACTGAGGCGTCCAGCATGATACAACTCTCCATCCAACCTCATGAGCTCCAGCTGCTCACAAACGCTCTCCATCCAAGCCTCACTGAGTCTCCAAGCTGCGTCACACTCTCCATCCAACTCACTGTGCTCCAAGATGCTCACACTCTCCTATCCAACCTCACTGAGCTCCAGGCTGCTCACAACACGCTCTCCCATCAACCTCACTGAGCTCCAGCTGTTACTCAAATCTCTCTCCATCCAACAACCCTCACTGAGCTTCAAGCTGACTCACAACGCTCTCCATCCACAACTCTACTGAGCTCCAGATGCTCACAAACGCTCTCCATCCAACCTCACTGAGCTCACAAGCTGCTCACAAACGCTCCTACATCCAACCTCACTTGAAGCTACCAGCTGATCACAAACGCTCTCCTTCAGAACCTCACTGAGCCTACTCAGCTGCTCACAAAACGCTATACCAATCCATCACTCACTGATGTCCAGCTGCTACACAAAACCGTCTCCATCCAACAACATCCAAGCTGCAGTGCTCAAACGCTCTCCATCACAACCTACTGAGCTCCAGCTGCTCACATATAACGCTCTCATCCAACCTCACTGAGCTCCAGTGACTCACAAACGCTCACTTCCAACCATCACTGACGCTCCAGTGCTACACAAACGCCTCCACCCCAACCTCACTGAGCTCCAGCTTGCTCACAAACGCCTCCATCTACATCACTGAGCTCCAGCTCAAATGAAGAAAGGCAAGAATATTCAGTCTCCAAAACCCCAAGCGACTTGCAGCAGTAATCACAGCAAAGGTGGCGCTACAAAGTATTAACTTAAGGGGGCAGAATAATAATGCACGCCCACTTGTTCCAGGTTTGTTATTCTTTTACACATGTTTAAAATACCCAATAAATTTTGTTCCACTTCACAATTGTGTCCCACTTGTTGTTGATTCTTCAGATATAAAATTTTACTTCTTGGTTTCTGTTTGAAACCTGAAATGTGGCAAAAGGTTGAAAAATTTCAAGGGGGCCGAATACTTTCGCAAGGCACTGCAGCTATAAGAGAGAGCACTGTTCCTTGCATGGTTGGGCTCTCCTCCTGGCACTGCCTGTGTCTTCCTGCAGGCTGCCCCCTGACACCGCCTGCTCTTCCCTGCTCTCTGAGATCACATTACAGGATCTTCTCTGCGGCTGCCCGATCCTTTGTGGTCGCTGGCGGTATCCACAGAGCCGGCTAAGTGCAGACTGTCCGGACCGCGCTGCTCTAAGATATCCAGCCAGTAATTGCTTCTTAGAGAATCAGTCACTGAGCCCTGAATCCTGCGGCCGCGCTTATTAGCAGCATCAGCAGATCTTTTCCAAGAAATGCAGAAGGAAAGGAGGGAGAAGAAGCATGAGCAGATAAGAGCGGCCCAGCACCGATGGGCACCAGCCGCAGAAGGTTATCTATCTATCTGGAAGAACCAGCAGTGTAACTAGGAGGGTAAAATATAATAATGGTACAAAATATGTTTCTTGGATGATCCCATTGATTTACTGGTCCAGTAATATCTATCTATCATCTATCTATCTCTATCTATCTATCTATCTATCTATCTATCCATCTATCTATCTATCTCATATCTATCTATCTATCTATCTATTCCCCAAATCTACTATCTCATATCTATCTATCTCTCTCTATCTATCTATCTATCTATCTATCTATCTATCTATCTATCTATCTATCTATCTATCTATCTATCCCATATCTATATATCCCATATCTATCTATCTATCTATCCCATATCTATCTATCTCATATCTATCTATCTATCTCTATTTATCTATCTATCTATCTCTATCTAACTAACCCATATCTATCTATCTCTATCTATCTATCTATCTATCTATCCCATATCTATCTATCTCATATCTATCTCATTATCATATTATTCTTCTATCTATCTA
Source organism: Phyllomedusa bahiana (assembly GCA_025379985.1). Taxonomy (NCBI): domain Eukaryota; kingdom Metazoa; phylum Chordata; class Amphibia; order Anura; family Hylidae; genus Phyllomedusa; species Phyllomedusa bahiana. The sequence continues at coordinate 47,059 of JAODAL010022560.1, forward strand.
TCGTATCTATCTATCCAATATCTATCTATCTATCTATCTATCTTATCCACAATATCTATCTATATATCTATCTCATATCTATATATCTCTTTCTATCATATATATCTATCTATCTCATATCCATCTCATATATCTATCTATCTATCTATATCTATCTATCTATCTCATATCTATCTTATCTTATCGTCTTCCCTTTCTATCTATTTATATCTTATCTATCTCTATTCTACACTGTCTATCTATATGTCTATCTCTCTAATCTCCTATCTACTCTACTACTATCTCCTATTATCTCCTATACTTCTCCTATCTATTATCTATATATCTATCTATCTATCTATTCCTACTATTATCTATCTCCGATCTATCTGTTCTATCTATGTTATCTATCTATCTATCTCACTATCTATCTCCTATCTATTCCTATATACTCTATCTTATCTACTCTATTCTTATCTATCTAATTGTCACTTCTCTTATCTGCTTCTCTATCCTCCTATCTATCTATTATCTCCTATCTAATCTATCTGCCTATCTAATTCTATCTGTCTATCCCCTATCTATCTATCTATCTCTATCTATCGTATCTATCTCTCTATCTTATCTCTAATCATTTATCTTCCTATTACTCCTTCTATCTATTATCTATACTATCTAGTGTCTATATCTTATCTGTCTATCTATATATTTCTATCTATATATCTCCGTTTATCTATCTATCTCCTATCTATCTCCTACTCTGTCTATCCCTATCTATCTATTATTTATCTCCTTATCTATCTATTCTCCATATCTATCTCCTATCTGTCTATCTACGTGTCTATCACCAATTTCTATTATCTATCTCATCTATCTCTATCTATCTATCTCATCACTTCTTCTTCCTTCACTTCCTTCTTCCTTCCTATCTCTCTCTGTTTCTCTCTCTCTTTCCAGTTTTCTCTTCGTTTCTACCTATGATTTGCAGCAGCAAGCCATAGATACGCTCAGACAGTCGGGCGTGGTGTACCCGGGGGCGATCGCGATGGCGGGCATGCCGTCGCCTCACTTACCGTCTGAACATTCGAGCGTGTCGAGCAGCCCGGAGCCCGGCCTGCAGGTCATCCAGAGCACTTACAGCTTGAAAGGAGACGAGGCGCACATCAAGGAGGAGGCCCCGGCCGACGACCTCAACGGCGAAATATACGACGACTACGACGAGGAGGACGACCCCGACGTGGACTACGACAGCGAACATCACAGCGCGGAGCAAACCAACTGACCCGGGAAGGGGTAGACGGGCCTGAGCTATACAAGGACTTCTCAAAGCCCAACCCAACTCTCCCGTGGTCGGTGGCGCCGGCTACAAATACACTGACTGTTACTATAAACTATTCGACATCGGGTCCCCGGGGGCCACAACCTCCAGGCCGAGGCGCTCAGATCGCCGCAACGAAAGACAAAGGACATCGACATTTCCACCAAAAGAATGGGATAAGCTATGGGTAACATACATGCCAGTAAATCAGCTGCTCAGCACTGACGTCTTACCCTGCAAACTCTTTTTTTTTTTTTCATATTAAAAAAAAAAAAAAAAAAAAAAGCAAAAAAATCGGAAAAAAAACTTTATGGCTGTTTGTTCGAAAATGTTCTAGAAACTCTCACTCAGGTACACAGTGCCAACAAGTGGCTTGTGAATGTGTTTTGTCGTTTTGTGCTAAAGTTTAAAGAGGAATAAGATTTTTTTTTTTTTTTAGTTTTTAAAAAAATTTTTAATTTTTTGGAAATTTTTTTGGGGTGGGGGTGGGGTAATGCACCTGACGAAAAAAAAATGTTGCTCCTGGCCGACTCCTTCCCTTTCCTATCTCAGTGTTGTGGGCGACTCCAGAGGACCCCCGCCGTGTGTGTGTGTGGACGCGTGCCCTCCTTCATCCTCATTTTCTAACCCCTGTTGCATATCATGGGTTTTTTTTTTTTTTTTGCTTTTTTTTTTTTTATAAAGTGCCAAATTTGTGCTGAATATTCTGCTGTTTTTCGCTCCGTCTTATGTTAGGACAGTGTTACGTCTTAGACAATCTCTTATAAGAACTGAAAAATTGCTAACGTGAGCCGGGAATAAAACTGAAGATTTTAATGGTTTAATTTTTTTGTGTTATTAATTTTTTTAATTTTTTTTTTTTATAAATAGTCGCGGTTCTCAGGTGAGAGACAAAAAAAACTAGGAATAAAATATTTTCTGACTTAGGTGCGCGTGTGAGGCGAGAGGTGCGTATCCGATCTCGCGTCCCCCACGTCACCCGGACTTTTTAAGAAGCCTTTAATGAATATTTGCACTTCAAATATCTAGCGAAGAAATTTAAAAAGTTTAAACATTTTTTTTTTTTTTGGAGGGGGGAGGGAATAAAAATAGCAAGTTTTACAATTGTTAAAACTATTCTATGTTTTTGTTATAGTATTTATATTAGCTCTTAAGATGTTAAAATATCTGATTTAGCCACAATCGTTTACACGTTGTAAACAAAAAAAATTTGTAACTTTTTTTTTTTTTTTTAATACTGAAACACTAAAACACATTCTGACTAAACACTTACATATCAGTCGTCCAGATTCGAATAGTAAATAAGATTTTGCAAGCCGGTTCCCCCCTTGTAGATCCGGCAGGCGCGCAGCGTTCATGGACGGGAGTTTGTTGAGCAAATTCCGATAACATCTCACTTCCCGCCCAAAATTATATATATTTTTTTTTATTTTTTTTTATTTTTTTAAGGATTGACCTCTTTAAATTGGGGGAAATTGCATAAATGCTTAAACATTTTAAAAACCTTTTGCCTGCTGGTATAACAATAATTGTAAAAATAATAATAATAATTGTATAACCCATTTTTTAATATGACGTGAATAGACCGCATTCCTTGGAAACCTTTTTTCATAGATTTGTTCACGATTCTCCTGGGGTCGCGGTAGCACCTCCCCTCTATGTGAACGGGGATCCGCCCCAACTCCCCTTGTTGCGGCGGAGGTTCTACCCACCTTCCTAGCATGTGGCGGGGCTCCGCCACACCCTCATTGTTGTGTACGGGGCTCTCCCTTCCCCTCTGATGTGGCTGGGGGCTCCTCTCACTCACATTGATGTGGCAGGGGCTCCTCACACCTCCCATTGATGTGGACGGGTCCGCCACACCTCACCACTTGAAGACAAGGAGTCTCCTCCCACCTCCTCTCGATGCGTGGCGCTTCGCCCACTTCCCTACGCAGAAGCGGATGCATCGTTGCATGTTGGTTCTATCTTTTCTTCTCCTTAGCAATGTAAGGAACTTTTTTTTTATTTTTTTTAAATTTTCTTCTGCTTTTTATTTACTATTCTTATTCTTTTTATTTTTTTTTGATTTACGACGTACTTCGTAAATATGGATAATTTATTCTTATCTCGTTTTTTGGTTTTTTGTTTTTGAATTTGGCAGATTTAAAAATTCTATATATTATTGTCTAGAAATCTTTTTAAAAAAGAAATTCTTTTATACACTTAAACACTCCGCATTATCAGGATTGGATTTTTTTTTTTACATTTTTTTTTTATATTACATAATCTTTTCTTTTTTGATGTTATATTTCAAACCTCTGCTCTGTTTAGATTTTTATTTTCACATTTTTTTCCTCAGAACTTTGCTTCCTAATTCTGCTTCTATATCATTTTAACTGAGAACATCGATGTTGTTGGATTTTTTTTTTTCTAAATTTCTTTTTTTATTTTGCAAAACTTTTCCTTTTTTTATTGTATCTAATTTCACAAGCCTCCTGCTTTGTTAGATTTTTTCTTTTCACTTTGCTTAATTTTATTATCACTTTAACCTCCGCCACACTAGGTTGTTGATTTTTAGAGGGAATTTCTTTTTTTTTATGTACTACAGAATTTTGCTTCTAATCCTAGTTGATTTATTTCAACCTCCGCACATTTAGCATTTGGATTTCTTTGTTGGTGTACAGACCTTTGCTTATGATTTGCCTGGACAGAAAGGACCTTTGTGTGTTTTTTTTTTTTTTAACGTCTTGTTTGTTATATGATTATGCTCAGAATGTGAAAAATAAGCAAATTTTTTTTTTTTGTTTATTTTTTTCATTCTTCCTTTTTTTTTTTTTTTGTGACGGGATTTGGGTTGACTGGGAGCGTCTGTCTCGCAGTTTGCTTGATGCTTAATTGCCGTCATGTTGAACGCGCTGCTATTGAATACGGGGACTCTGGGCTACACAAAAATACTTTGTTTAAGCTTCAGGTAGTCGCCACACAAGCGGCCGCGGGGGGAGGCCAAACAAAAACAGCAGCAACAGTTTTTCTTCTATGGGCTACAGATGAGTCTTGGCGTTCGCTGTGATCCCTGTATTTTCTTGGCCGCAGTTTTGAGATTTCTTGCCAAAAGTTATTTGTCTAAGATACTTTGCCAGTGAGACTGGCAATAAACAGCGCATCCACGAGCATCGAATTTCACTCGCCTCGGATCTCTCCCCAAAGTCAACATTGACCCGTCCATGGCGAAGAGTCACCATACACCAGGGTATGTAGGGTGGATGGGGGGGGGGGTCTTACAAAACTACATGGCATTTTAACACGATCTGACCTATGAAAATTGCATAACGGGGTAAAACAATACAATAGTCCCCAAAAAAAAAGTGCCCATAAATCAGAGAAAATAGAGATTTTGGTTTATTCTAAGTGAGTCTTTTTCCCCAGGAATTTCATATTTAATCATTTTTTGTTTTATATATATAAATTATTATAGGGCAACTGTGACAATAATAAAAATATAGTATATAATTTTTTTCTTTTTTATAAAGTGGAAAACTCAAATTTAAAAAAAATAATTATTTCTCTGACAAACCAATTAAAGTTTTTCAACAAGTTGCATAAAGCGAGAAAGATAAAATTTCTGGAGGCTTCAAAGTATCAGACTATTGTCCCAGTATTCATTTTAATTTTTCTTATATATATATTAGGTTTAATATGGGACATATTTTTAACCCCTGTATTTTTTTTATTGCGTAATTTATTTGAAATTTTAAAAATATCAAAACACTAGATCAATTTTCAATCCCACGTATTCAGTTTAATATTTTTTAATATGTATTAGGGACAAATGTGATGAATTTTATCTCAGTATAATTTATTGATCTTTAGGAAATACTATCACATAAATCCTACATTAGATACATTAATTTGTAATTTATATATTATATATATATATATATATATATTATATATATTTATTATATTATATATATATATTATATATATTCTATATAGTATATATACAAATTATTATATATATTATATAATAATATATTGATAGGGACTAAATGTGACAAGTATTTCTACCCATGTTATTATTGTTTTATGGAAATTTATTGAAATTTTCAAAAATATCACAAACTAGATCAATTTACTATCCCTAGTATATAATCTTATTATTT
>JAODAL010022560.1:57500-64452 GCA_025379985.1 Phyllomedusa bahiana
GCTGAGGACAACAGGTCTGTAGCTATAGCAACCAGTGCTGGCAGCCTATCAGGAGAGATCACACAGGTCTGTAGCTATAGTGACCAGTGCTGGCAGCCTATCAGGAGAGATCACACAGGTCTGTAGCTATAGTGAGCAGTGCTGGCAGCCTATCAGGAGAGATCACACAGGTCTGTAGCTATAGTGACCAGTGCTGGCAGCCTATCAGGAGAGATCACACAGGTCTGTAGCTATAGTGACCAGTGCTGGCAGCCTATCAGGAGAGATCACACAGGTCTGTAGCTATAGCAACCAGCACTGGCAGCCTATCAGGAGAGATCACACAGGTCTGTAGCTATAGTGACCAGTGCTGGCAGCCTATCAGGAGAGATCACACAGGTCTGTAGCTATAGCGACCAGTGCTGGCAGCCTATCAGGAGAGATCACACAGGTCTGTAGCTATAGCGACCAATGCTGGCAGCCTATCAGGAGAGATCACACAGGTCTGTAGCTATAGTGACCAGTGCTGGCAGCCTATCAGGAGAGATCACACAGGTCTGTAGCTATAGCAACCAGTGCTGGCAGCCTATCAGGAGAGATCACACAGGTCTGTAGCTATAGTGACCAGTGCTGGCAGCCTATTAGGAGAGATCATACAGGTCTGTAGCTATAGTGACCAGTGCTGGCAGCCTATTAGGAGAGATCATACAGGTCTGTAGCTATAGTGACCAGTGTTGGCAGCCTATTAGGAGAGATCATACAGGTCTGTAGCTATAGCAACCTGAGGAGCTGATGCAGCCCATACAAGAGGGGATATCTAGGAATAGGTAGGACACTGTTAATGGACACATATTGCAAAGTGACTTGTTATTGCAAGATCTTGAATGTAAAAAGCAGCAGCGACCCCTGGAGTGAGACGGCCCCTTTAAGTTGAATTTTTCTGTAGGCCAGAACATATGTATTTAGTAGATGAAACTCCAGCATTAAAGTTTTTTGTTTTGTTTTGTTTTGTTTTTTTCCGTTTGGGACAGTGCAGGGAAGAGTTTTTGCACTTGTTTTGCTGTCTGTGCCCCTTGTTAAGACGATTTCACCTTATTTTCACCTCATGTGCTGCTGTGGCCTGCTGGAACTTGTCTACTACCTGCTTTGAAACACAGATCTTCAAGTGCCAGCACGCCCCATAAGTCTCCGTTTTTAACTAAGGGACAGATATAAGTCACAACGGTGTAAGTCGGGGACTGCCTGTACATATATCTATATGCACACATCCCTACACACACACGTATATAAATATATATATATGTATGTGTGTGTATATAGATATCTATATGAGCACGCATATATACATACACATATATACATATATATACACACTTATACACCCACATAGACATCCATAAACATTCATAGATGCATATATATTATGTCTCCAAGACTTTATAATGTGATACTTGTTCTCTATTCCTCTGGTATCACTGGTTAAAACAAAAGTTGTATCTTTCATGATAACTGGTTTGTTTCTGGTTTATTTAACCCCTTAACGACCGCCCGCCGACTTTAGACGTCGCTGCAGACATCGGAGTTTGCGGCGCCCGGTGCCGCAGCTGTGGTGCGATCAGGGCTGTTCTACACACTGTACTACACAGCCCTGATCCCAGAGCATCCCCTGGGAGCACCGGATTGCGGAGGAAACCTCTGCTCCCCGGTACTTTAACCCTTTGATTGCGGCAGTACGTTACCGCATCGCAATCAAAGGGTTTCCCTGCTCTGTCGGGTGATCGGAAAACCCGGTGACTCAACAGAGCCTGGGGAACGGCTGCACAGTCAGCCCTGGGGACCTAGAGTGGCCCCAGAGCTGTCTGTGTAAGAAGCCATCGACCAGGACAGACTGTGTGCTGTCCTGATCAGTGCCTGTGTCAGACTGACACAGATTATCATATATTAGCATGTATGAATATTCTAATACATAACTAAGTGGGAAAAAATATATATTAAAAAAAAGTAACACTGTTCTCTCTTCAGGGGATTTTTTTAAAAAAATTAAAAAAACAAAAGTGTAAAAAAAATTAAAAAATAATAAAATAAAAATAAATATTTAATAAAAAATAACTGTGCATAAATTACACACAAAAAACAAAAAACTTCACAGATGAGGTATCCATATGACCGTAATAACCTGTAGAATTAATCTAACAAGTTATTAAGTGTGAAATGGGAATGGTGTAAAAAAAAAAAAAAAAAAATATTTTTAAAAAAATAAAAAAAAATACTGCAACTATTTATAAGTGAACTTAAACTATTCCCCCATAAAGTACAACTTGTCTCGAATAAAACGAGGCCTCATCCAACTGCATCATTGGAAAAATAAAAAAGTTACAACTGTTGAAACACAAGGAGGCAAAAACGAAAAAAAAATTCTGGTCATTAACTGCTTTTCAGGCCTGGGGCGTAAGGGGTTAATAGATTTTTTTACTTTACCAGCAGAGAATTCATTACTTCTAAAAAATGAATCTTCTATAAATGAGTATTTATTATGCGATGTATTATTAGATGTTATTGATAGCATAATACATATTGATACATGTTAGATTCTAGAATATTCATTTACTTAAATGACAAGACGCAAATTATAAGGTTTTTTTTTTATAAATATATATAAATGAACATAAACAAGTGTGTATATATATATATATAAAAGTCAAGCTTCGTACACCTGATCCGTCACACTCCGTTTTGGAGCCGCCCTGGGATCCGGTTTGGCTCCTGCTGTTCATCAGCTCCATTTCCAGATTGCTATAGAACACATTGGTCCAAGAGCTGGATCAACTCCCGGCAGGATGAAGATGAGGGGGCTGCCACTCACACACCGTCCACTGGGGGAGCCACTGAGTATTGCAGACTCACAGGGCCAGCCGCTTATCTCACCGCTGCCCGGGCCTATTGTGAGCCAAAACTTCTCTCTACCCCCAGATATAGGGGCCGTTCAGTTCTATAGGTGCCTGATAATACTCTGGTACACCTAGTGACAATAGCACGTCCGGGCCCGTTAACTGGGAAATAGGAGAAACAAAGTCAAGGCAAGGGTCACATATGCAGTAGAGGTGGCCCCTATGGGTACTGAGGGCACTGTATACTGATTTAAGGTTACCTTAGGCCAGGTTATACCCTTTATTTTAGAGTTCCCTTAAGCCAGGTTATACCCCTGATTTTATAGTTCCCTTTAGGCCAGGTTAGACCTCTGAGTTTAGAGTTATGTTACGCCAGGTTATACTTCTGATTGTAAGGTTCTCTTAGGCCAGGTTACATCTCAATTTTAAGGTTACCTCAGCCCAGACTAGATACCTGATTTTAGAATTCCCTTAGGCCAGGTTATACCCTTTATTTTAGAGTTCCCTTAAGCCAGGTTATACCCCTGATTTTAGAGTTCCCTTAGGCCAGGTTAGACCTCTGAGTTTAGAGTTATGTTACGCCAGGTTATACTTCTGATTGTAAGGTTCTCTTAGGCCAGGTTACATCTCAATTTTAAGGTTACCTCAGCCCAGACTAGATACCTGATTTTAGAATTCCCTTAGGCCAGGTTATACCCTTTATTTTAGAGTTCCCTTAAGCCAGGTTATACCCCTGATTTTAGAGTTCCCTTAGGCCAGGTTATACTTCTGATTTTAGGGTTCTCTTAGGCCAGATTAGACCCCTGATTTTAGAGGTCCCTTAAGCCGGGTTAGATCCCTGATTTTAGAGTTCCCTTAGGCCAGGTTAGACCCCTGAATTTAAAAGTTCCCTTAGGCCAGGTTAGACCCCTGAATTTAAAAGTTCGCTTGGGCCAGGTTAGACCCCTGAATTTAAAAGTTCCCTTAGGCCAGGTTAGACCTCTGAGTTTAGAGTTATGTTACGCCAGGTTATACTTCTGATTTTAAGGTTCTCTTAGGCCAGGTTACATTTCAATTTGAAGGTTACCTCAGCCCAGACTAGATACCTGATTTTAGAATTCCCTTAGGCCAGGTTAAACCCTTTATTTTAGGGTTACATTAGAGCAGGTGAGACCCCTGATTTTAGGGTCACCTCAGGCCAGGTTAGACCCCTGATTTTAGTTTTCCCTTAGGTCAGGTTAGACCCTGATTTTAGGGTTATTTTACACCAGGTTAGAACCTTGATTATAGAGTTATTTCACAAGAGCTTAAACCCCTGATTTTAAACGTTCCTCAGGCCCCTAGTTTAAGATTGCTTCAGGCCAGGTTAGACCCTTTATTTTAGGGCTACTTTAGGCCAGGTTAGTCTTTTGATTTTAGGGCTATATTAGGCTGGGTTAGATCTCTGAGTTATGTTACACTTGACTTCTGATTTTAGAGTTCTCTTAGGCCAGGTTAAACCCATGAATTTAAGGTTACTTTAGCCCAGACTAGATACCTCATTTTATTGTTACCTAAGCCCAGGTTAGAACCCTGATTTTATTGTTACCTAAACTGAGGCTACACCCCTGATTTTATAGTTACTTTAGACCAGGCTACACCCCCTACTTTAGGGTTACATTACGCCAGGGTAGACCCCTTAGTTACCCAAGGCCAGCTTAAACCCCCGATTTTATGGTTACCTAAAGCCAGGTTACACCCCTGAGTGTAGAGTTACCAAGTCCAGCTTAAACCCCTGGTTTTAGGGTCGCCTCAGGCCAGGTTAGACACCTGATTTTAGGGTTACCTCAGGCCAGGTTAGACCCCTGATTTTAGGTTCACGTCAGGCCTGGTTAGACCTCTAATTTTAGGGTTACCTCAGGCCAGGTTAGACCCCTGATTTTAGGGTCACCTCAGGCCAGGTTAGACCCTTGATTTTAGCGTTACCTCAGGCAAGGTTAGACCCCTGATTTTGAGGTTACCTCAGGTCAGGTTAGACACCTGATTTTAGGGTAACCCCAGGCCAGGTTAGACCCCTAATTTTAGGGTTACTTCAGGCCAGGTTAGACCCCTGATTTTAGGGTTACCTTATTCCAGGTTAGACACCTGATTTTAGGGTCACCTCAGGCCAGGTTAGTCACCTGATTTTAGGGTCACCTCAAGACAGGTTAGACACCTGATTTTAGGGTTACCTCAGGCCAGGTTACACCCCTGAGTGTAGAGTTACCCAAGTCCAGCTTAAACCCCTGATTTTAGGGTCACCTCAGGCCAGGTTGGACCCCTGATTTTAGAGCCACCTCAGGCCAGGTTAGACACCTGATTTTAGGGTCACCTCAGGCCAGGTTACACCCCTGAGTGTACAGTTGCCCAAGTCCAGCTTAAACCCCTGGTTTTAGGGTCACCTCAGGCCAGGTTAGACCCCAGATTTTAGAGCCACCTCAGGCCAGGTTAGACCCCTGATTTTGAGGTTACCTCAGGTTAGGTTAGACACCTGATTTTAGGGTCACCTCAGGCCAGGTTAGACCCCTGATTTTAGGGTTACCTCAGGCCAGGTTAGACCCCTGATTTTAGGGTTACCTCAGGCCAGGTTAGACCCCTGATTTTATGGTTACCTCAGGACAGGTTAGACCACTTATTTTAGGGTTACCTCAGGCCAGGTAAGACCGCTGATTTTAGGGTTAGGCCAGGTTAGACCCCTGATTTTAGAGTTACCTCAGGCCAGGTTAGACCCCTGATTTTAGGGTTAGGCCAGGTTAGACCCCTGATTTTAGGGTTAGGCAAGGTTAGACCCCTAATTTTAGGGTTATCTCAGGTCAGGTGAGACACCTGATTTTAGGGTTCCCTCAGGCCAGGTTAGACCCCTAATTTTAGGGTTATCTCAGGCAAGGTTAGACCCCTGATTTGAGGTTACCTCATGTCAGGTTAGACCCCTGATTTTAGGGTTATCTGAGGTCGAGTTAGACCCCTGATTTTAGGATTACCTCAGGCCAGGTTAGACCCCTGATTTTAGGGTTACCTCAGGCCAGGTTAGTCACCTGATTTTAGGGTTACCTCAGGCCAGGTTAGACACCTGACTTTAGGGTTACCTCAGGCCAGGTTAGACACCTGATTTTAGGTTCACATTAGGCCAGGTTACACCCCTGAGTGTAGAGTTACCCAAGTCCAGCTTAAACCCCTGTTTTAGGGTCACCTCAGGCCAGGTTACACACCTGATATTAGGATCACCTCAGGCCAGGTTAGACCCCTGATTTTAGGGTTATCTCAGGTGAGGTTAGGCACCTGATTTTAGGGTTACCTCAGGCCAGGTTAGACCCTTGATTTCAAGGTTATCTCAGGCCAAGTAAGACCTCTGATTTTAGGATCACCTCAGGCCAGATTAGACCACTAAATTTAGGGTTACCTCAGGCCAGGTTAGACACCTGATTTTAGGGTTACCTCAGGCCAGGTTGGACCCATTATATTGAGGTTACCTCAGGTAAGGTTAGACCCCTGATTTTAGGGTTAGGCCAGGTTAGACCCCTGATTTTTGGGGTTGGTTGTGGGCTCAAGTTCATCCCAATATGGTTGCCTCACAAGTCCAGATGTCACCACAAGGCTTGGACCAGAACCTCTTCGGTCTCTCCATAATGGCCCCGGCTCGGGTTGTGATGATAGCCGGTAATAATTCATTGCTGCCTTTATAGTTCAGCTTAAAAATTTGGATTTCGTTTTCTAAAAATCCCTGTAAAATGTGTTTGGGCGCCGGCTGCGCAGCGCCAAGATGATCCCATTCTCCGAGTGATGATGAATCTTTGTCCTCATCATTCACCATTTCCTGTGATTTAGAACATGTTTTTATATTTTACATTATGTATGAGGCACGAAAGAAAAAATCAGCAGCTGAAATGCACAAGATGAAGCCGCTCGCGATGAATTGCTTTAATTTTTTGAATGCGCTGAATTATTTGGATTTCTAGAGCAGGTGGTCTGATTAAGTCTCTTACTGTTCAGGGAAGCGGCTACAAAAAGGCATAATGAACCCCAGCGAGGTAGGTGACGGCGCAGCTGCCGCCAGATGCATCTACAGGAATCTAAAGAGGAGGGGAAAA
>JAODAL010022561.1:0-64448 GCA_025379985.1 Phyllomedusa bahiana
TTTCCACTTTCTAATAATCCAACATGACTCTTTGACACTTTCCAATCCCTCCTTAGACATTCAGTGCAGGCACCTATCACAGATCTCAGTGCTGAAGATCTGGCCGCTTATTCCAAAGTTAAAATTGACAACATCCAGCGTGAAATTATCTCCAAGTCTCCAAGCAGCATCGATCGTCTTGCCTCCCACATTTCCTCTGTTAACTTTCAGCATTTAACCTAATCTCAGAAGAAGACATCTCCAGACTCCTCTCTTCTTCTCGCCGTCATACTCGTATTAGTGACCCCATTCCCTCACACCGCATGAAGTCTCTCTCTCCAACTTGCTATTACTCACCTGACTAACAAATATCACCTCTCTCATCTAGTATATTTTCTTCATCTTTTAAACAGACAGTTATTACCTCTTTATCGGAAAAACCCTCATCTTTGGACCCATCCGGAGCTGCCGACTCCAGACTTGAATCCAATGCTCCTCCATCTTGAAAAACCTGGAACGCTTGGTCTACTCTGTCTCTCTCAGTTGTCTCTCTGATGGCTCTCTTCTCGACCCCTTATAAACTTGTTTCCATGCCGTGGCCATTTTTGGTGGTGGATATGCACCCAACTCATGACATGAAGTTACAACAGGATCAGAGATTAACACCCAGCAACTTATAGATACTCTTCCCTCTCTTGTTCCAATATGCCAGCCAAACATTTCAACAAAGAAAGCGTCCCTAGACTCCGAACCTCCCGTCACAGATGGTGCCACTTTGGCACATGGCTTAAAGTCATTTCCTCAAGAAGTGTTCTAGGTGTGTTGAAGTCTATGGAGATAACCACATATGTCAGTAGATTGCCTCCATTACGAGTTCATGCTCAAAACCTGCAACCCTGCCCTTCAGCTGCCAAACAAACCTTCTTCAACCCTCTTATCTCCTTACTTTCTAATAATCCACCATGACTCTTTGACACTTTCCAATCCCTCCTTAGGCATTCAGTGCAGGCACCTATCACAGATCTCAGTGCTGAAGATCTGGCCGCTTATTCCAAAGTTAAAATTGACAACATCCAGCATGAAATTATCTACAAGTCTCCAAGCAGCATCGATCGTCTTGCCTCCATCGTCTACTCTGTCTCTCTAAGCTGTCTCTGTGATGGCTCTCTTCTCGCCCCCTTCTAAACTGATTTCCATGTCGTGGCCATTTTGGGTGGTGGGTATGCATCCAAGTCCTGACATGAAGTTCAACAGGGTCCAAAAAAAAAAAAATTTAGAAACATGCTGCAGACTGCACTGTACTGTAGTGAGGTGCTATAGACTGCCAATCACTACATGCACTGCACTAATGCATGTAAGAGTAGGACAGGACATGTAGCACCAAAATGTACTGTAGAGAGGCGCTACTAGACCACCAATCACTGGATGCATCTAGCTAATACCTGTAAGAGCAGTACAGGACATGTAGTACCGCACTGTACTGTAGAGAGGCACTATAGACCACCAATCACTGCATGCACCTCACTAATACATGTAAGAGCAGTGCAGGACATGTAGTACCACACTACTGTAGAGAGGTGCTATAGACTGCCAATCACTGCATGCACCTCACTAATACATGTAAGAGCAGTACAGGACATGTAGTACAGCATTATACTGTAGAGAGGCGCTACTAGACTGCCGGTCACTGCATGCACCTCACTAATACATGTGAGAGCAGTACAGGACATGTAGTACCACACTACTGTAGAGAGGTGCTATAGACCACCAATCACTGCATGCACCTCACTAATACATGTAAGAGCAGTACAGGACATGTAGTACCGCACTGTACTGTAGAGAGGTGCTATAGACCACTAATCACTGCATGCACCTCACTAATACATGTAAGAGCAGTACAGGACATGTAGTACCACACTACTGTAGAGAGGTGCTATAGACCACCAATCAATGCATGTACTGCACTATTACAGAGCTTTTACAAGCAAAATGTTCATGATTATTGGTTGGATCGGTGTCTTTGACATTGTATCTTGATATAAAATTCAATATACAATGTCCGAGGAGAGACCATTGTATGTTGGAAATATTGTATCCTGAGGCCATTGTAACTGTAGGGACTACTGTAAATATTTTTGCTTTGAGTTTTGTCTCTCTTAATACCAGAAGCTTCATTACAGATAGTCCACCGCTTCTATGGAAGGTCCTAGGAAGACGGGCTTTAGACCCAGCAGGTTAATGTAGAGTGGAGGCTCCGGAAGAGATGGGTTTTCAGTTCACTATTGAAAGCTGTAAAGGTGGCGGAGCAGAGAGTATGGGGGTGGCACAGTCTTGGAGGTGGTGACAAAATGTGAAGAAAGAAGGACGTCCCATGAGGAGCGGAGATTGTGGGAGGGAGGGATCTGGAGATGAAGGTCGGGATGTATGGAGGGGGAAGGTTATGGAGAGCATTGTAAGGGAGAGATCTGGAGATGAAGGTCAGAAAGGTCGGGATGTATGGAGGGGACAGGTTATGGAGAGCCTTGTAAGTCATGGTTAGTAATATATTTATGGTGGAACATGAGTAAGGATCTCCTTCAAAAAGTTAAATATGCCCTAATAGGTCACGTATACATACATACAAGCAGCTATACAACCACATAAATCAATAAAACTTTATTTCACATATTAATACTATTACATTGTTGTTTGGTGCAATCATATTTAGCACGTGACAACGTCAGAACTAAAATATCAGAGAAACACTATGTACGGGATACAAACAATTTACAGTTTACTATAGATTCTCGACACCGATACAAAGAAAACATCTTGAGTTCTGTATTATTTATTGGAATCCATGTTTTCTTAAGTGGATGTTACAGAGCTAAAGTGTACTACTAAGATCCCTCTATATATTACTGTATACAGCAGCCTCTTCTGTTTCTGCAGGGTAAGCAGTTCTCAAATAGCATTACAAGCAGCAGATGTGACCCACATTATTGATGTTGACCACGGGTATGAGCACAAAATACATTGTGTATATTAATCTTTTCATTGCAATTTGCATGCTGCAATATAAATAGAGAACAGCTCTTCCTGAATTCCTTAACCCTTGCTATGCATATTTCATTAAACAGCCAGAAAAAAAAAAATATATGAATGTATAGTGCAATGTGGGTGATGCAAAGCAGGAGGGGAACTAGGGAGAAGGCCGTCTCATCCAAACGCACTCCACTGTGCCCAGTACTCAGCAAAGGTGATGGATATATATATAAAATGGATATATATATATATATATAATATATATACTGTATATATATACTTATATATTTATATATACGTATTATATTATATAATATATATATATATATACGCGTATTTTATATATATATATATATGCGTATATATATACAAAGTAGTGTTGTCTAATATATATATAAATTATAGTTAATATATATATTATATATATATACATATATCAGATGGGATATTTATTAGTGTATATACAGTATCTCTCAAAAGTTATTCCCCCCCATTGTATTAGATCTTTTCATAGGACAACACTGAAGATATGCCTCTGTGATACACTGTAAAGTAGTCCACGTACAGCTTGTATCACAGTGTAAATTTGGTGTGTCCTCAAATTAACTCAACACACAGTCATCAATGTCTAAGCTGCTTTTAACAAAAGTGAGTACACCCCTAAGTGATAGCAAAAGTGAGTACACCCCTAAATGACAACAAAAGTGAGTAAACCCCCAAGTGACAACAAAAGTGAGTACACCCCTAAGTGACAACAAAAGTGAGGACACCCCTAAGTGATAGCAAAAGTGAGTACACTCCTCACAATTTTGTAAATATTGAATTATATCTTTTCATTGGACAACACTGAAGATAGTAGAAGTAGTGAGTGCACAGCTTGTATAACAGTGTTTTGGTGTGACCTCCAAATAACTCACAGACATAAATGTCTAAACCACTGGCAACAAAAGTGAGGACACCCCTAAGTGACAACAAAAGTGAGGACACCCCTAAGTGAAAATGGACAAATTGTGCCCAGTGTCAATATTTTGTGTGGCGAGAATTATTTTCCAGCATTGCCTTTACTCTCTTGGGCATAGAGGTCACTAGAGCGTCACAGGTTGCAGCCACTGGAATCCTCTTCCCTCCTCCATGAAGACATCACGGAGCTGGTGGATGTTAGAGACCTCGCGCTCCTCCACCTTCTGCCCCACAGATGCTCAATAGGGTTTAGGTCTGGAGACCTAATCAGAAAAACATACTTCACCCACAAAGACCAGTACAAGGATAGGAGTATGCCGCCCCAATGCACATTTCGCTCTGCACTTTCTCCTTGAGAAAACATCAGAAAAGGAAGGCGCAGAATGAAATGTGCATTGGGGCGGCACGCTCCTATTCTTGTACTGGTCTTTCTGGGTAAAATATGTTTTTCTGATTATATATGAGAATAATATTATGTTATTACTATTTATGTATTCTTGCATATAAGTTTCATCAATAATCATTATGGGCGACATGCATGAACACGCCAAATTTCATGCACCTAATAATAGGTTAGAATGCGCCAATGTATGAACCCGCTCTACAGCGGGTGATAAATCAGGCTCATTCAAGCGCTCGGGCGACAGTTCGGACTCAGGTAAATCACTTTGGACGTGCTCTACCTGTTCCAGCAGTAATGCGCCTAGAAATGCTGTAGCCAAGCTACGCACGTCATCGCCCGCCTCCAGGCGCTATATTTTGCCCAGATTGGCATGTTGGAGATTTGAAAATGTATGAACGGGGCTGCGCCTGATATCGGGCTGAAAAGATGCCAGATATCTGGCGTAGCCCCCTTCATACATGTCGCCCTATGTACAGTATCCTGCCAGTTGACCAGTGTCTTGGGTGGTGGTTGCGTCTTTATTTGGGTGTTGATTTTTTATCATCTAGCATGTGCTATACATTTTATGATATTATACAAATAAAATTTAAATTTTTAATATGACATATTGGGATTTTTTTTTTTTTTTTCGTTTTTCTTCTCACAGAGTCAGTAGAGAATTTAGTGCCACATGTATGAAACTGTTTAGGGCTAAAACTCACTCTTTTGCCCATAGTAACCTATGGGCAAAAAAGTGAGTTTCATAGACCATAATCACAGGACTTCATTACATGTGGCCCCATAGAGTCTACCTTAATTGTCTTTTAGGGTTTAAATTTTTTTTTCGAATATAACGATGAAACCCAGCATGGTATGTAGGCTAAGGGGGTAATGGGGAGCTGGTAGGACATGATCCTCTATCTGCTCAATGCCCGGTGGACACTCTTTGGTGACACTTCATGGACCTATAATCTATTTTGATTTATTCCTTACCCATATAGTGTGTATAGCGCTGGATTGTTTTTGGCTTTTCTTTTATAGTATCAGTAATATTTCCCTATGTTATCATAATATTGATTGAGATTGCCCTTATATATTGTAGCTTTGTTGACTCTGAAAGAAGATGAGCGTTTTATAGAGGTTAACATGGTCCTCACTATGGGCCACATGTAAGAACCTGTTTAGGTCTAAAACTCACCTTTTAGCCCATAGATTACTATGGGCAAAAGAGTGAGTTTTAGACCTAAACCGTTTCATACATGTGGGCCTATGTTTTCCTTCGCTATCTGCAGTATATTTCATGCGCAGGCTGCTTATGTGTGCACAGACTCTTAAAGTGACGATGAAATAATTTTTATTTGATGTCACTCGGGAAAGCAGGTATAATAACTCTCAGCATCTGGAATCCATGACAGGATTTGATTAAAAAGTAACAGTGAATGTAACACATTGTGAACAAATTATGTGCATGTCAATCACAAGCCGCACTAAAATGGGGAGTGTGATTATTCGCCATGACATGAGTTAATTCGGTCTATACATTTATGTTACTGATCAGATTTAGATTTTTAGATTATAGAAACTGGTAACCAACATGCGTTACTACCCTGCTCCTTCCAGATAATCCGGATCTTACGTCTGACTGCAATTTAAATTATGGGAGATACAAAGAATATTCTGTATTTCCATTCATGCATCATATGTCATATTGTCATCTAGAACCAGGGATTTGCATTCATTTTATGACATAGTAACTGGAACTGATAAAAAAAAAAAAAAATAGACCACTCAAT
Source organism: Phyllomedusa bahiana (assembly GCA_025379985.1). Taxonomy (NCBI): domain Eukaryota; kingdom Metazoa; phylum Chordata; class Amphibia; order Anura; family Hylidae; genus Phyllomedusa; species Phyllomedusa bahiana. The sequence continues at coordinate 6,139 of JAODAL010022561.1, forward strand.
TGTTTTACCGCAAGGTGGTGCTGAGAAGTAGTGCACTGCTTGGGCTAAAACAAAGGCACTGAACTCCTATATGGGGATGGTTGTGCTAATCTATAACAGCACACCAGGTGGTCAGGCTGGGTATTGCAAGTCAAACTTACACGGCTTTAAAAAAAAATAAATAAATAAATAAAAAATAAAAAAATATATATATATAGAGAGAGAGAGAGAGAGAGAGAGAGAGAGAGAAAGAGAGACAGAAAGAATTGAAATTTGCAAGAATTCTGTTTATACAAGCTCGAACCGGCCTCAAGGGAGCAGGGACACAATGTCTTACCTCTAAGCATGGCGGGCCTGTGGCTGCTTTTTATGGAGAAATGCAGAAAGGGAGATACAGAAAAAGTAAGTTGGGTGCAGTCATGTTCAATAGTTGTAGGGTAGGTCCCCAGATTAAACTCCAATGGTGGGTCCCAAGATTTATCCCAATGGTGGGCCACAAGAATCAACTCCACTGATAGGCCTCAGGAATCAACTTCCCTAGTGGGGTCTAAGAACCAAATCCACTGGTGGCCCCAATAACCAACTCCACTGGTGGCCCCAAGAACAAACTCCATTGGTGGGCCCCAAGAGTCAATTTCACTGGTGGTCCCCAAGAGTCAACTCCACTGCTGGGCCCAAAGAATTAACTGCACTGGTGGGCCCCAAGAATCAACTCCACTGGTGGGTCCCATGAGTCAACTCCACTGGTGGGCCCCAACAACCAACTCCACTGGTGGTCCCCAAGAGTCAACTCCCTTGCTGGGCCCCAAGAGTCAACTCCAATGATGGGCCCCCCCAAGAATCAACTCCACTGGTGGGTCTCAAAAATCAACTCCACTGGTGTACCCCAAGAAACAACTCCACTAGTGGGCCCCAATAAGCAACTACAACCGCTGGGCCCAAAGCACCCCAATCTGAAACTGTACTTGCATGACATTATTAAATATTGGACAATAATTAAATTAAGCCCTTCATCTTTCCAAACATCTCAGGTGTTCTTCTTTAAGGTCTGCAGGAGCAAAAATACATGTATGATCCTTGTAGATTAGGCTGAAGGAATGTTGCTTTATTCCATATATTACATGACTCCCTAACCTTTATATTCCAAGCAAGTCTAATTATCTCCATAATCCAGGTCATATCCAGCAGATGAAGCACCCAAAGTATATTAATGATAGGAGTTGGCAGCCCTCTATTATCAAGCTATCTGACATGTACACAGATAGACCATATGGTGAGCAGAAGTTTGCCAGGAATGATGTGTGACTCGTCTTCTCTATCCACCTATTCATTACTCATTCCAGACAACATTTGCAAAAACAAAATGAGCCAAGCAGCAATTTGTATTATGTCCAAAGGTAAAATAACAAGCCCACATGTAGGACACGAGATACAACACTGCGATAATGGATTTCATTATACTACCCGGGCCAGCTGCGCAGATCTCCATAGTGAATAGGGGAAATTTCTATCTGAATCTTTCTAAATTGTATTAAGTACAAAAAAAAAAGATTTGAAATTTCATCCATCCTTCAAGCCAAGGCTGCTGTAATCACAGGACTAATTTCAACTAGCAAATTTTACACACACAAAAAAAATTGTGATTGCTTACCCTGTTTCCCCAAAAATAAGACACTACCGAAAATAAGACCTAGTGCATTCTTTTGATGCAATTCAGAGTTTGGCTGCTTATGCTGAGGTTTGTGATGAAATCACTACAGTATATTAATACATGTGGATTTTTTGTTCAACGATAAATGTGAATTCTTGTTCATGGAAAAATAAGACATCCCCTAAAAATAAGTCGTTAGGAGCAAAAATTAATATAAGACACTGTTTTATTTTCGGGGGAAACAGGGTAGTCATGTTATATATACATGCTCTATCTATCCATCCCATATCTATCTATCTATCTATCTATCTATCATTTCTATCTATACATCCCATATCTAACTATCTATCTACATCCATCCAAACTATCAAATCTATCTATCTATCATCCAATAACTATCTATCTATCTATCCATCCAATAACTATCTAACTATCTATCCATCCAATAACTATCTAACTATCTATCCATCCAATAACTATCTAATCTATCCATCGCATATCTATCTATAATATCTATCTATTATCTATTTAATTCATGTCTATCTATCCATCCAATATCTATCTATCCATCCAATATCTATCTATCCATCCAATAACTATCTATCTATCTATCATCTATCTATCTATCTATCCATCCATCCCATATCTATCTATAATATCTATCTATCTATCTATCCCATATCTATCTATCCCATATCTATCTATCTATCTATCTATCTATCTATCTATCTCATATCTATCTATCACATATCAATCCATCCCATATCTCTCTATAATATCTATCTATCATATCTATCTATCTATTATCTATTTAATTCATATCTATCTATCCATCCAATATCTATCTATCCATCCAATAACTATCTATCTATCCATCCCATATCTATTTATAATATCTATCTATCTATCTATCTATCTATCTATCCATCCCATATCTATCTATCCATCCAATAACTATCTATCTATCCATCCCATATCTATTTATAATATCTATCTATCTATCTATCTATCTATCTATCTATCTATCTATCTATCTACCTATCTATCTATTTATCTATCTTCTCTCTATATCTGTATTTATTATATTAATCTACATTCTTTTCTATAACGACCCATTAAATCTCATTTTGGCCCATGTCCACCATATACGAACGAATCCTCCCCTTATTTTCTCTGAAAATTTCTCCTAATTCACTAGATATAAGGGTCTGAAAAGAGAAAAGTGAGTGTTCCTGAGCACATTAATCTGCAGAGTGCAGTCTTTCTAAATAATGTCCTGTCTTTATTTTATCATTTACTCTGAAACGTGTTTCATATTGAGAGGATAAAATGAAGTTAATGATTATGCCATTTGCAAAGTGCCATATGAAACTGCAAAATTCTGCACAAATGACAGATGTAAGCCAAATTATTCTATCATTGAGCAAAAACTCAAAAAGGTGCACGTCGAGTTCTGAAAGTTATTTAGGAAATCAGCAATAGCTGCGAAAGAGGAACAAATTCTTAAATCACTACTAATGGCGTGCCATTCACCTGAGATAAGAGCCAAGGGCACTAGCAAGTGACAATCCTCCCGCTCTATGGGGTGGTGGTATGTTTTAGCCTACACCAATATGAAGGTGGCACATTAGATTTGGGTCGATGCCAAATTCAACCCAATTCTTAGCAATTTGATTTGGGTGGGCTCGAATTGAATCAACCAAAGCCCGAAGATGGGGTCGAGTTTTTATGGTGTTTTAGGAGTTAACTTATCTTTCAGCATTGCTGCTTCCCTTCGCTGCATTGCTCCCAGGGAGGTTGTTATGTAAGTGTCAGCCAACCTCCCAGAATGGGAGTGCCAGGCAAGCAATTCCCCAAACAGGGACACAAGGCAACACGAACAGAACCCACTCTAAAACCGATGTCTGTAATGAGACACCCCCAGGGGAAAAACCTTAAGAAGGTTTTTTCTCAAGCAGGAAGGGCAAAAATTTTATTAATTCGCATGCATAGGAGCTGAAATAAAAAAAAATACTATTTTTAATGACACTATATGAGTAAGTAGCACAACTATTAAAATAGATTGTATAAATACAGAAGGTTTCTCTCACAGCTAGAGAAGGACAATATTTTATGTAATTCGCTATTGCATAGGACTGCTGAAATAAAAAAAAAATACTATTTGTAATGACACTATATAGAGATAAGTAGCAGCAACTGCATTAAAATGAGATTAGGTTACCCTGAAATACAGAAAGTTTCTCTCACAGCTAGAGAAGGACAAGATTTTATGTAATTCTTTATTGCATAGGACTGCTAAAATAAAAACAAAAACCTACTATTTGTAACGACACCATATAGAGATAAGTAGCAGCAACTGCATTAAAATGAGATTAGGTTGCCCTGCCATACAGAAAGTTTCTCTCACAGCTAGAGAAGGACAATATTTTTTGTAATTCTTTATTGCATAGGACTGCTGAAATAATAAAACTACTATTTGTAATGACACTATATAGAGATAAGTAGCAGCAACTGCATTAAAATGAGATTAGGTTGCCCTGCCATAAAGAAAGTTTCTCTCACAGCTAGAGAAGGACAACATTTTATGTAATTCTTTATTGCATAGGACTGCTGAAATGAAAACAAAATTGCCAAAAATTCAAAAAACTAAATATTGGTGTTAACAAAAAATACTCCTTTCTGATGGCATTGTACCTTTAATATGTCATGCCAATGGATGGTACATGGCACAGAGGGATTTCTAGCCTTATCTATTCTTATCGGGAGAACAATAGAGCAATGATTATGTCATTACCTACTACTTGTAATGACACTATATAGAGATAATTAGCAGCAACTGTAGTAAAGTGAGATTACTTTGCCCTGCCATACAGAAGGTTTCTCTCACATCTAGAGAAGGACAATATTTTATGTAATTCTTCATTGCATAGGACTGCTGAAATAAAAACAAAAACCAAAATATTAGAGTAATGAGCAAACCTATAATTAGAGAATTTAAGTAAGGCAAAAGAAGCAACCAAAGCCCTTAGTAAAGAACTATTAGACGCCTGCTGTTTTTCCCCGCCATACAGCTAGAGAATATAATACAGCTATAGAATACAATATTTTATGTCATTCTTTATTGCATAGGACTGCTGAAATAAAAGCAAAAACCTACTATTTGTAATGAAACTATAAAGAGATAAATTGCAGCAACTGCAGTAAAGTGGGATTAGTTTGCCCTGCCATACAGAAGGTTTCTCTCACGGCTAAACAAGGACAATAGTTAAGTAAATCTTTATTGCATAGGACTGCTGAAATAAAAACAAAAACCTACTATTTGTAATGACACTATATAGAGATAAGTAGCAGCAACTGCATTAAAATGAGATTAGGTTGCCCTGCCATATAGAAGGTTTCTCTCACAGCTAGAGAATATACTACAGCTATAGAATACAATATTTTATATAATTCTTTATTGCACAGCACTGCTGAAATGAGATCAAAATTGCCAAAAATTCAAAAAACTAAATATTGGTGTGAACAAAAATACTCCATTCTGCTGGAATTGTACCTTTAATATGTCATGCCAATGGATGGTACATGGCACATAGGGATTTCTCTTTGGAGTTCTTTCAATCCCTGTGTCATGGGCAAGCTCTTTAGACCTAGTAGAGCACAGAACAAATGGAAAACAAGATGCAAAAATAATCTCATTTCTTTATATATGGAATATTCTTTTAGCCATTTCTCTTAACGAACAACAAAAACACAGTTTATCTCTATACTTTCCCTGCCATCGCGCCCGCTCGTTTCTGTCATCATTGCTGCTTTATTCATGGAGAGAAAAAAAATGGCCAATAACTCACATTTTTAATCCAAAATTCAATAGAAAAAGATTGAATGGGTCAGTACCCAGAACGAGAACATATGATGTTTTATGACACAAGGGCACATATGGAAGTAGTGAGAAAAATGGAGCTAGGTCGTGATGTTGTGCTTCAATACACCAGCCCATAAAGTGCTTGATAAAATTGACGATCCTGCCGGGGAACATATTAAAGTGACACGCTTTAATGTATGTGTGTGACCGTGGCAATGTACACTATTATTTTAACGCTACAAGTTTAATGGATATTATCAATTTACAGCGACTGTGTTGATGAGAGTGGGAACAACATCACCATGATTCTTGCTGGCCATGGATGAAAAATGATGCCACACGTTCCATACAGCACCCATAAAAAAAATCAATCGGGGAAGAATTTATAGCATGGGGTTTGGCTTCTTTTCATGGTTTCCCTTAAAACAAGATAAGTTCAGACCAATGTAATTCAAACGAACACGGTTGCAGAACTTTCTCACATGCCGCTACAACAGTCTTGGTGGTTGCAACTCTCAAAAGAGGCACAAGGGCTTGTCAGTTACCTTCACACCATAGTTACATAGTTAGTACGGTTGAAAAAAGGCACGTGTCCATCAAGATCAACCAAGGGTGGGGAAAAAGTGGGTGAAGGGAGAGAGACAAGGACTATAAGCCCAGCCTCACCACTGGTGAATGCCCTGAAACACACAAGGCAAGAACCAATCTGCTCCAGTGGAGACCCCATCTCTGACCCCAGAGCCGCCACCAGCCAGGATCCAGAATTTTACATAGCTACATATGCATTAATATTCTTTAGTTCCAGGTAGTTATCTAAGCCTTTCTTGAAACCCTCACCTGTTCCTGCTGTGATCAGCTCCTCAGGCGGCTATTCCACAGATTCACAGTTCTTACAGTGAAGAACGCTTTTCACCTCTGGAGATTGAATCCTCTTCTCTCTAGTTGAAGGGAATGTCCCCTTGTTTTTTGAGGGGGCTTTACATGAAATACTTTTCCCCATAATTTTTGTAGGGACCATTTATATATTTCTATAAATTAATCATGCCCTCCTCTCCCCCACCCCCCGCGAAGCCGGAGGAACCAGTTTCTTGATTGTAACAGGTAATAAACACAACACTAAAGGGTATTTAACAATGTGTATCCTCGCAACTTGGGCTCAGGATCCTGTTATCTTTACAGATGCCCACATCTTATTGGATTTCTAGCTTCCCGACTTGCAAATACTTCCTTCTACAAGATCCTGTCCTCAAGGGCACCAACCCTAATGTAGTTTATCCCACCAATTGAGTAGCCTGTCTCTTGTCCCTGTCACTAGATCCCAATATACCCCGTTTAAAATTTTCCTTCCACCATAGCGAAGGAAATGTTAGATGTACCTATCTACGAAACTTGGCGCACCGCTTATCAGACTGTCCCAGTTTGTCCTACTACACTGGGCCACCAAACTATGCTGCACATGGAGACCTTACTTCCTACTTAACAGGTTGTCAGGGCAATTGATTCCCACCACTGCTACCCCTCAGTCCACCAGAACTAAGGATTTCCCCTCACCTCCCAAAACCCAAACGTGTTCCCGCTTACACATTTTCCCCCCCTACAGCAGCCCCTGGGCTTTGGGACGGCCCGGGGATCAAACCCAAACCCTCTAAACCCAAACTCTGACCTTTTTCCGTGTGAGATTTCCTGACATTACACACAACTCCGTAACATGTAATGATGACGTCGCCTGTGCAGGAAAAAGATGGAGAACAGCAGAAGCTTCATGGAGCGGGGAAAAAAGGTGATTTACTTTTAAAGTTTTTTTTTTTTTTTTTAAAATTTTAGCCTGTCAAACCTGCTGGGGAGACATAAAAAACCCAGGCTTATATCCCTACGGGGAACCAAATTTTCCCGGGCGGGGGGGAACCTATAACCTCCTATATACCTCGGGGGAAACCAATATACCGTTTGGGGGACCTAAAACCCTACCGATAAAATTACGGGGGGGTTCCTAAAACCTAACTATATACCTGTTTGGGGGGAACAAAAAACCCAACTTAAAATATCAATTTGGGGACAATAAACCAAACCTATATGCCTTCTGGGGACTATAACCTTATACCCCCCTACGGGGGGACTTTATAACTTTTTGGGGGGGACCCTATTCCCCTACACTGGGGGACAAAAGGAACCCTTAAGGGGGGATGTAATTAAACCTATACGGGGGGACATGTAACTTACTGGGAACCTTTATTACCTATAGGGGGGACTTAGAACTTAATGGGGCCCCCCCTTTTTACATACACGGGGGACTTTAAAACTTACTGGGACCCTTTTTTAACCTATTTTGGGGGGAAATTTAGAACTTAAGGGGGGGCCCCGGGTTCCCTACACTGGGGGACATTAACTTACGGGGGAAACTTTTTAACCTATACTGGGGGACATAAACTTACTGGGGACAATTTACCCTAAATGGGGTAAAAAACCTTTCGAGGCACCCCTTTCTTACCTATACCCGGGGGACTTTTTAACTTATTTTTGCGTTATAATTCGCTTTTAGTTTGGGAAATCAACCCCCGGGGGCCCTAAGTATATAGGAATTGGGTGAATTATTAAAATATGGGTTTTGGTCCCTTTTAAAAACCTTTTCCAAATTTTAGTCTAAATTTTTGGCCCCAAAAGGGAAATTTTTAAAATTCCCAAAAAATTACCCCTTCCCCTACAGGGTGAAAATTTTTAAAAGGGAGCCACTTTATTGCAATGTCCTTATTTTAAATTTTGGTTTTTACTGGGAAAAACCTTTAAATTTTTTGGGAGATTTCCAAAATAAAAAAAAAAGGCTGCTGGAAATTTTTTTCGATTATTCCCCTTGGAACCCTTTTCAGGTCCCTGAAAAGTCTGCTACTCCACATTCACATATAAGTGAGGGAAATTGTGCTGTACACAGCAGTGATCATCTTTAGGGTTTGAATATGGCTCTTTTTTTAAAATCCCTAAATGAACCTGCAATTAAAGAACTTTCAATGACACAATAGTATAAGAAAAAATGTTTTATTTCCACTTCCCCGTCCTTCCCCCCCCCCCCCTTGCGGGAATTCTATCAACTGTTTAAAAAAAATCTATTCACAGGGGTTTCCCAAAAAGGGGAAAGTCCCCAGGGGTAAAAAAAAGCTTTAAAAGCTTTTCCCAAGCTCACTATTTAAAAGCACAAGTTTACTTATCATTTATCACTTGCTGCCCTTCTCCCCCCTCCCCCTTTTCCCTGACTTCTATTTTGGGGACAGCTGTTTTAAAAAGAAAATTTAGTTAAAACGAAATGAATCTCTTTTTAACCCTTTAAATGTGCCAATTTTTCCCAGGGGAATTTTTAGTGAGTTTATCAGTAAAAAGGGGAAACCAAAGGGGGTTGAAGAGAGGGGTCGATAAGTGGAGAAAGAGGCATCATCCTGCAATAAAATATAAATTTCTTTTTTTCTTATCTCATTTGTAACTATTGGGTGTAGGCACCCAAATTTTTTGGAAAAATAACTTTCAGATGAATTGGGGAAAATTTAAAAAAAATTTTTTAAAAGGGGAGCTTTTTTTTTAAAATTACTGGTGCCAAAACATTCTCGCATTTGCCCGCCCTTGCATAAAAAACCCCCTTTTTTAAAAACTTTTTTTAACGTAATGATTGTACGATAAAGAAACAAATATAATTTTTTTCTTTTTACAGTATTTTTCCTGTTTAAAGGGACTCAGCCACATGGATCTGAATGCGGGGGGGAGGGGGGTGCTTTTTTTCAGCGTTTTTTATCGCAAAGGAAATGCCCCGCTCCCATGGGAAGACTATTTTAATATAAACAGTGAATTTAGTTCAAGAAAGAAATATTCTCTTGCTTTTTTAAAAATGTCCCTTTTTCCCGTAGGGTATTGTTTTTAGTGAATGGGAATGTAATTTTTATGATGACACCAAGTCAAGGGGTTTTATAATAAGTCCCATAGACTCGGGGGAATTTAAAGAGTTTAAAAAGTTTGGGCGCAAAATAGTAACACGGAGGGTCAATGGTGGGTGTAGCTTTTACCGCCCTCCGGCACCTTTGGGGTTTGAGGGTCCCTATTATAATGATACTGCCCCCTAATAACAAATAAAATGACAATTAATTTACAGTTACCAGTTTATCCCTCAGGCCTTTTGGGGGGTGATCACCACAAAGCAGTGGGGGGTGAGGGGTACCCAAAAGTAGGTTTACATTTTTTAAAATTTTTTTTTCATGTAAAACTCCCGATATCACAAGGGGATTATGGGGGAAAAAGGGGGTGGGAAGCCCAACACGCCCTTTTTTCTTTGGGGGTTTGGGTTTTAAACAAAACCTCAATTTGCTTTTGACCCCCCCGAGTCTTTTTAAAAAACAAAAAAGGATTTTTTAGCCAAGCCAGTATCTCTCATCTGCAGACAACGCTGTTTCGGGATTTTTATCCCTCTTCAGTGCAGAGTAGAGAAGATACTGGCTGGCTGTGTGGGAGGCATCGGGTAGCTCAGGAAGGGAAGATCTCTCCTTAGGAGAGCACCGAACGAACGGCTTGTAGAGTTTTTGTTTTGCCTTTTCGCCCTCTACTTAGCATCTGCATATCACAAGGCATTATGGGAAAGGGGCTGAGAAGCCCACAGCGCCCTCTGTTGGTTGTAACAAATCCTCAATTTGCTTTTGACCCACCGAGTCTTGAGAAAATCCGGCTTCTATCATCAGGTTCCATTGGTGAAGGGGTTTATCTATAACTTAATTGACTAGAAAAATGTGATTTAAAGTTAGAAATATATCTCTATCTATCTATCTATCTATCTATCATATATGTTCTATTTATCTATCTATCTATCTATCTATCTATCTACTATATCTATCTATCTATTTATCTGTATGTATTGTCTGTATGTCTATATCTATCTATCTAATACAAATATCAGTGGCACACTAAAAACTAAGTAAAACATCAAGGTATATAGGAATATTGGAAATGCATTACTGCTAAGGAAATATGAAAACCTGGGACTCTTAGTTTGCAGTTTTTGATCAAAAATTGTTTAAGCTCACCTCCCAATAGCGTCAAGGGGATCCCAGAGCAGGTGAGTCCCTAACACTAACATGTTACCTCACTAGGCGTCCATTCAGACTACAACATCTCAGGGAGTGACAGGAACCTGCTACTGAATTATCCTGCACTAGTTTAAAAGAGGTAGGCGGAGTGCAGCAAGCCAATGAGGCTGCCATTCCTCAAATAGACTACAAAACTTGGTTAGGCTGTGCACATCCAAAATATATTTTGAAAAACGTAAGCATAGGTGCACACTGGCAAGGCAATAACATACATCCATTACAAATATCAGTGGCACACTACAAAACTAAGTAAAACATAAAGGTATATAGGAATTTTTGAAAATGCATTACTGCGAAGGAAATATGAAAACCTGGGATTCTTAGTTCGCATTGGGAGATGAGCTTAAACAATTTTTGATCAAAAACTGCGAACTAAGAATCCCAGGTTTTCATATTTCCTTCGCAGTAATGCATTTTCAAAATTCCTATATACCTTGATGTTTTACTTAGTTTTGTAGTGTGCCACTGATATTTGTATTAGATGTATACTATTGCCTTGCCAGTGTGCACCTATGCTTACGTTTTTCAAAATATATTTTGGATGTGCACAGCCTAACCAAGTTTTGTATATCTATCTGTCTGTCTTACTATATCTATCTATCTGTCTATCTATCTATCTATCTATCTATCTATCTATCTATCTATCTATCTATCTGTCTGTCTACTATATCTATCTATCTATCTATCTATCTATTTATCTATCTATCAATCATATATGTTCTATCTATCTATCTATCTATCTATCTATCTGTCTGTCTTACTATATCTATCTATCTCCTATCTATCTATCTATCTATCTATCTATCTATCTCTTATCTATCTATCTATCTCTCTCATATCTATCTCATATCTATCTATCTATCTATCTATCTATCTATCTATCTGTCTGTCTGTCTTTGTCTTCTTCTGTCTGTCTGTCTGTCTACTATAATTTTATCTATCTACTATATATCTTCTATCTATCTTTTCTATATCTATCTATCTATCTATCTATCTAGTTACCTAGATCATATCTATTTGCATGGACGTAACTATAGACGTAACTATAGACACAGGACACAGGGCTTGAAAAAGGCTTTTGTAGCCGAAACGACGTCACTGGACATGTTGGAATAAAGTTTAATTCATTTTTTTTGCCATCAAGGAGTGCTGCGATCTTCTTTGGATATTCATGGGACTAGTGACTCTGGTCATATAATCGCTAGCACCCGTTTATTTCAAAATATTTTTCTAAGAGTGCTGCCATGCTAACTATTTTTTATCTATCTATCTATCTATCTATCTATCTATCTATCTATCTATCCATCTGTCTGTCTGTCTACTATATCTATCTATCCCATGTCTATCTATCTATCTAGTTACCTAGATCATATCTATTTGCATGGACGTAACTATAGACACAGGAGCTATCTATGCCATATTGATCTATTTATTCCATAACTATCTGTTTATCCCATATCTATCTATCTCCTATCTATCTATCTATCTATCTATCTATCTATCCCATATCTGTTTATCTTTCTATCTATCTATCTATCTATCTATCCCATATCTATCTATCCCATATCTAATCTATCTATCCTCTAACATCTATCTATCTTCTACTATCTATCTATCTCTCTTATATCTATCTATCTATCTATTCTCTATCTATCTATCTATCTATCTATCTATCTATCTCATATCTATCATCTATCCATAATATCTATCTATTATCTATCTATTATCTATCTCATATCTACTATCTATCTATCTATCTATCTCATATTATTATTTCATCTCATACTATCTATCTATCTCTTATCCATATCTATCTATCTATCGCCATATTTATTCCCTATCTATCTATCTTCTAGCTATCTATAGTCTACTTTATCTATCTATCTCATATCTATCTATCTATCTATCTATCTATCTATCTATATCATCATCTATTTAATATCTATCTGTTTTATAGATTCTACATCTTAATTTAGAATACAAAGCATTCAAATACAATAAAATGTTTTCACCAACGATTGTTGGCCAGGTATACAGTTTATTTACTGAGATTTTCCACAGCTTTCCTCCTTAGAAGCTAAGGGAGAGACTTAGTTTTCAGCAATAAATGACTAAAAGGCTGGAATTCTATTTCATGTTCACATGGGGAGAAAATCCTGCCTGATTTATTTAGTTGCATATTCTCAGTAGAGTGTGGTATAGGATACAAATGCATTTTCAAGGGAAGAACATCTAAAATAACTCAGTGTAATATAAGTGCCAGTATAAAGCCGGGTCTCGCAGGATTTGAGGTATAGTCTTTCTAGCGCCTTCATCCTCGGCATATTAATCAGCATCAAGTAATAAGAACAAAGCTCTGGATGAAATTGTATACAGGAAGCAAAGTGCGGCATAAAATGTCAAAATAAATCCCGTACTTAGAAGATCTCCCCCATTTTGCAATGGATTTGCCTCTATATTTTTATTACATTACAGTAAAAAATGTATTTATATGATTGGTAATCTGGCAATTCCTATAATCCAGCATCGGTCTGCAGCATAAAACTGCCTAAGGCGTCACATAAAAGAGTTTTGTATGGGAGGCTGTATGGAGCGCACCGAGTCCCGCAGCTATGTACTGCACTCTGTCAATGGAAGAGAGGATATGCGATAAGAAGTGATATTTCAATATGGTCATTGGGCTATGTGTCATCATAAAGGGGCTTTAAAGGGACAGTATCTTGGTGAGAAAACCCCTTCAATTCTTTAAAATAATTTTGCAGGAACGAGGTTTTACAATGGAAAAAAATACATTTTCAATGGGCTTCCTGCATTTCTGACAGGTGTCTGTAGCAATAGCGACGAGCACTGGCAGCCTATCAGGAGAGATTGAACAGGTCTGTAGCTATAGCAACTAGTGCTTGCAGCCTATCATGAGAGAATTAACAGGTCTTTAGCTATAGCAACTAATGCTGGCAGCCTATCAGGAGATATTGAACAGGTCTGTAGCTATAGCAACTAGTGCTGGCAGCCTATCAGGAGAGAATGAACAGGTCTGTAGCTGTAGCGACCAGTGCTGGCAGCCTATCAGGACAGATCAAACAGGTCTGTAAATAGAGCAACCAGTGCTGGCAGCCTATCAGGAGAGATTGAACAGGTTTGTAGCTATAGCGACCAGTGCTGGCAGCCTGTCAGGATAGATCAAACAGGTCTGTAGCTATAGCTACCAGTGCTGGCAGACTATCAGGAGAGCTCAAACAGGTTTGAAAGCTATAGGAGACCAGCTGGTAGCCTATCAGGAGAGTTTAAAAACGGGTCTGTAGCTATAGAAACCAGTACTGGAAAGCCTATCAGGAGAGATTAAACCCGGTCTGTAGCTATAGCGCCCTAGGAGCTGATGCGGGCCCATACAAGAGGGGATCTAGAATAGGTAGGACACTGTTAATGGGCACATATTGCAAAGTGACTTATTTTTGCAAGATCTTTAATATAAAAAGCAGCGATCCTTGTAATGAGACAACCCTTTTAAAGCTCTGTAGCTTTGTGTCCTGCTGCTTATAAACCTACTGCACTCATGATACTCTAACATGATCAGCTAGGAACAGTAAAGATGCCAATCCACAGTCTGACCAGGAAGTGTGAGTCTGAAGCTGCCTGTGATTCTGTAACACACAACTTTAATATTTAGAAAGTTCTTATGGAAAGATGTGGAAGCTACTGTGTATAATATTAACTGGCTTTTGTATTATCTATAGCAAGGGTCCCCAACTCCAGTCCTCAGGCCCACCAACAGGTCATGTTTTCTGGCTTTACTTAGCATTACGCAGGTGATGTAATTATGGTCAGTGCATTCTGTGGGAGATCCTTAAAACATGACCTATTGGTGGGGCGTGAGGACTGGAGTTGGGGAACACTGATCTATAGCATGACATAGATATAGAGGGTGCAATAGTTGCACTGACCCCTTTAGCTTAATAGGGTCCTAATGTCTGCCCCTCACCTCCTGTCTCTTTCCCCCTCCTTGTGATGTAAGCCCTGGGGTAGGTCTCTCTCCTTGTCTGCAATTGTCATACCCTATCACTGTACTCGTTTGACTTATGTAATGTTGTAACCCTCGAATGTACAGCGCCCCTAATCAATGGCGCTTTAAAATAAATAATAATATAAAAAATAATAATTCTACCTCCCAAGTTCCCATTTTGGAGGACGTCCCTATTTTTAACCTAGATCCTCTGTCCTCTAGCTCTATAAATGTCCCTCTTTTTCATTTAGGAAAACAGATTTGCGTCAATAAACTGACTATCTTGCTTTAAAAAGTATCTGATTGCTTCCTCGCTGTATATTACATAACAATTTACTTAATATTTCATTATTGGATGCAATGCAATCCTGAAAATGTGTCCCTTTTCAGCTATCTAAAAAGTTGGCAAGTATGTGTTTGGGCGTGGTTAGAGGCGTGG
Organism: Phyllomedusa bahiana; assembly: GCA_025379985.1. NCBI lineage: Eukaryota > Metazoa > Chordata > Amphibia > Anura > Hylidae > Phyllomedusa > Phyllomedusa bahiana. The sequence continues at coordinate 21,184 of JAODAL010022561.1, forward strand.
CCTGACGTGTCCCTCTTTGCAATCTCTAAAAGTTGGGAGGTATGCCTAATGTAGATACTACTATTCTGCAATAACACATGGCCCATTGGAATCCCTGTTACAGATTTTGCATTGGAGCCCAAGAGCTTGCAGTCACGTCTGTGATTGGGTAAATACTGCAACGTTTACACCTTAGACGTAAATCCCATGAGCAACAATTCAGAAAGCCCGGTTCATGAGCTCCAGCGCTTTTGTGTCAATTTACTGCATATTTGTGACGGACACTGCTATAAAAAAACATTTGCATTTGGAAACCTTGCGAATGCTTCTATTGTATGGTTTATTGAAATATAGATCAGGTAATCTGACATGGTGCCAACGCTGTTTCCTTCACAAGCTGTGAAAGGGATTTACACATCTACAGCTCTTACAGATTTTCTCCTAGACAAGAATTGAACTTGGAGTAATATATTTTGTGCTATTGAGAAATTAGGGCCAACACTAATAAATCTAATGCAAAATCCAACGAAAAAAAAACAGGCCCTTGTTCTAGACAAACCGTGAATCATGGCACAGACATTCCTTTTATGCGGTCCAGTCCTTCTGGTCACTAAAAGCCCTTATTGGCCTTCATAATAAAAATAATCAAATACTGTGTCAACCTAAGCATATGTTCACACGGCGTAATTGAGGGGCACATTTTGGTGTGTATTAGCTCATAGAGAGCTATGAATCACATCCGTCTCCCCCGATGTACAATAGTACACTGGGAGAGAGGATTGACGTCACTTCTTCCGGCGATTATGCACCGTGGATTTTTGAAATTAAGTGGTGGGCCCCCCCCCCCCCCCCACTGGCCAGCGCGTACTTCTAAAACACCCCGTGTATTTCACGTCGTATTTGCACTCCAAAATTACAGTAATCCACAGTTCTCATAGAGGACTATGGATTATGCCTCCTCTCCCCACGAGTAATGACAGTCTATGGGCCCGGCAGGCTGTCACCCCCCTCCGCGTCACGGGAGTACGCGCCGATCAGCGCGACTCCCATACACCCGGCGTAATTGCGTGTGAACATAGCTTTATACAGTAGTTTCACTTGTTTGATCACAGGATGCACGGTGGTTCTGTCTGTCTAGGCTAAAGGAAAAAAAGCTGTGTCGAACCCTAGAGATCAGGTGACCAAAAGCATCTATCTTTATTTCAAGATACCCTTTGAAGCTATACCCTTAGGTCCTTTCTCCCAAAGGTTTCAGCATGCAGAAGGGAACAGGGTTGTGCGCTGAGATAAAATATTTAAATCTTATGCCTCCAAAAGTCTTTAAACATGAGATATGAAATGAGGCCTGCAGATTGAAAATGAGGAAAATATGCACAAGCAAATATGAAAAGCTAAGGATTCTGGAGCGTGTAGCCTTAAAGGCCCTAGGAAAACAGTTTTAAACTGCTGCTGCCTAGCCACAGAGAAGGGAGGTTACACACCGTACAGGAAAAGTACAAGTTGACAGAGAAAACATCAATAAGAGATGAATAATGACTCAGACAACCCATCTGATTTTTTTTTTTCTTTGGTTTGCCAGACAACCTTGTAATAATGAAAAGATGAATATTTGGGATTGCCTAAAACGTGCAAAATACACGTCCTAAAGGATTAGGGAGTGATCAATGCCTTGCTGCTATTAGGAGTGAAATAAGTAATCAGGAGACACCATTTTTCCAATGTTGAAAAAGGAAAAAAAAATTCAGGAAAAAGAAAAATTGTGGTAAATTTTTTTTATGAGTAGACGATTTAGCTTTTAATGTACTTTTACTGTATTTATGTGATGTGACCGAGGGATCAAGGACAAATACTCATAAGTTTCAAAATGGCTGACTATGATGACAACTTTTAATGTTCTGAAACCCAATCAACCTCATTGTGTGAGGGAAATACTCTATAGCACATAAAAGTCTGAATGTTTTGCTACACATTTAAAGGTCCTTTATTTTAAAGTGCTACTTTATTCACACACCAGTATAATTACTCATTTCATCTCTCATGGAAATTCCACTTCAAACACAATAAAATGAGCGAAAATCAGCTGGAGAAACTGTAATGCACGCTGCGGCGATCTCTAAGGATTCTCTATAACAAAGTACTTTGTCTATTTTCTAGCTTCCTTGAATCGCATTGTGAGAAAGGCTTAATTAAAACAATTTATTAAATGTAATTAATACGGTTTGGTTTTTAGGTGAATTATGTTGGTTCTAGTGGATTTTTAGAATTTTTCCTGGAGGAAGATACTAATACAATTCCTTTTATTGTGTAAATTTTCTTCATTCATTCAATAAAAGTCAATGAGATTGTCTAATAGTACTCCAGCCTGTGCTTACATATTTAAGATACCATAGATAGATGTACCCAAGATAATAAGCAATAATACAAAGAGAAAATACGCTATATTGATGACGTTTTTCCATTCTATGGTAAAAAGACAACGAGATTGCCTAATAGTAATCTAGCCTCTGCTTACAGATTTAAAGGGGTTGTCTCATTGATTCAGCTTACCTCTGTCCTGTTTTCTTAGTTTCACTTTGAATTCAGGGGCGTGTGAACATAGCTTTATAGTTTCACTTGTTTACTTGCTTCCACTAGGCTGCAGTAGAAGCCAGGTCTGTAGCTATAGCAACCAGTGCTGGCAGCCTATCAGGAGAGATGATACAGGTCTGTAGCTATAGTGACCTGAGGAGCTGATGCAGCCCATACAAGAGGGGATATCTCAGAATAGGAAGGATACTGTTAATGGACATATATTGCAAAGTGACTTGTTTTTGCACGATTTTTAAATTAAAAAGCAGCAATCCTTGTAGTGAGACAACCCCTTTAAGATGCCATAGATAGATGTACCCAAGATAATAAACATTAAGACATACGCTATAAAATACGCTATATTGACGACGTTTTTTCCATTCTATGATAAAAAGTTTAAACTAAGCCGGTTCCAAAGGCTACATTTAAGAAGGTTATAGTTTCCCAAGAGTTAAGAATCAAAGACTGAAGACTACTAGCTCATTTATGTATATTGTAATTAAATGCTGGGAGGTCCTTTTAGTTTGTTTAAGACCAACCATCAAAAAAGCTTTTGTGCCCGTGCACCATAACAACACTCCCTGTTCTTGTGCTTTTGAGGTTCAGCTTCAGAATTCAGATTTTGTTTTCTAGAACATGACAAAATCACCAAACGAACCAGAGCTAAAGTAAAACTTCGCTTACAAATTTATATCCACTACAGAATAGTGCTTGAGTAGATTAGTTGAACGGTTTATTATCCAATGGGAGATACTCCTATCCTCAGATGTGAGACATATATTATCAGTTGATAATGAGAGGCAAGCAGAACAAATTCATCCTTCTGATAGGGCTGGAAGTATTGGTTGTAGCACAAGGCCTGGGCTATTATTCTTCCATTTATGGACCACTTGGTCAGCAGCTCCCAGGTGTGAATGTCCAGGATGGCAGGTAATGAAACATGAATTTAGCACTACAACTGGTCACTGAATCTCCCTCAATATCTAGAATATTCAAAAAGATAAATCAAGTGTCCCTAGGATGACACTAACTACATACTTGTGAGACTTAAAACCGTAATCCAGGAGACTTTAGCCCAGATCCACCAGAGAAAGCCCATGACCTATCCAGAAGCTCAGGCAAGATGGCTGCCCCCATAATTACATACAGAAAACAAAAATAAAAAAAATTACAGAAAAATGAAAACAGTCTTCTATGAACTCAGAGCACTGATCTATTTCCCTCTCACAGCTGGAGGTTTGTTACAGTTGAATCCAGTTTTCTATGAACTCATCCAGAGCAGCACAGATCTGTCTCCTTTCTATGTTTACACGCAGTAGCATTAGGCACCGAGCACAATTCTGCTGTCTTCTGATTGAGGGTTACTGTGCAGCTGCTGGCTGTGCAGAGAGAAATGTTTGCCGGCCCCTTAGTCTGAGTGAGAGAGGCAGGAATGCGTGCTCCCATGAATACGACCGGGGCCAGACAGAATGTAAATTAGTAGAGCCGTCAGCCAATGACATGAAAGGAGGAGGAATCCGACCAGCACTGGGGAACAGTGTTTACTCAAAATGAAGATAAAGGAGACTGTGGAAGCAAGACAGCTTTGCTAATGACATCCAATTGCAAAGTTGCTTGTTTTCACTATCCCCTTATTCTGAAGGCCATTTAATGTAATGATAAAAACCCCTTTAAGTTACAAGAGCGACAGCAGATGTAACCTCCAAACGGGTTGCAGACCACTGATATAGGCTTTCCTTTCTCCTTATGCAGTGTTCTAACATTCGTCCCTATGTAGCAATTTTCTGTTATTTTTTTCTTCTGTATAACTCTGCTTAATATCATTTTTGGCTGTACATGTATAATATTATTTTAAAAGAACCCTTTAAATAAATGTTTAAATAGCAGGCCATATTGTAGAGCTATATAAGAGCAATTCCAGGAGGTCCCATAAGTTGCAGCCACAGATGTAGCATAGCTTTTTAATGCTAATTTCACTTTATTTTAAAAGAATGTATTCATCTTACCATGTAAACTTTGTTCCTATCTGTGCTGCCACAATTCCCTGGACTACAGCAGTTCGATCACATCCGTAGTCATCTGAGACCTTTAATACTGTTTGTAGGAATCCTTCTGGTTCATATAGAGAATGATTATACATACCTACCAATATTTAAGAGGGTATGCCATAAATGTCTGATACATGCCGGTGCCACCTCTGCACCTCTCTCCATTCACTTCTCTGCAAGAGTCCCTCATTTCCTAAAGATGTCCTTCACATGTATATGATTATAAGCAGTATTATGTACAATGAGACAGTTGTTAGGTATGCTAGCAACATATCTCCTAACAGTTTCATTCTTCTTCAGACTGTCCCTTGAATGAGCCTTTTAAGAGGTTGTCTCACCATGCTACTTCACAGAGTCACAGGCAGCTTCAGACTCACACGTCATGTTCATGCTGTGGGTTTTTCTATAGTAGTGATTGGTATATCAGCCTTGCCATTCCTAGATATCCCTGTTACAGAGACATGATTGCAGGAGATTTATAAAGTACAGTACACAAGGCTACAGAGCTCTAAATGGTGAACGCTTGTAATTTAGTTAGGTAAACAGGCATCATTGCTAGAGAGAAGATTCTGCATGGAGTGATTCAACATGTTCGGAGTGACTGACGGCAACTTTGAGCAATGAGAGATAAGGGAGATTAGGGAGAGGCGGACAATAACCAGAGAAACTTGTTTACTCAAATAGGTGATAAAATCTTCTTTATCTCCTGACCAAACCAAAATAATAACACCAATGTATTTGTTAATAGTCTTCATTTATCTTTTTGTACGCATTAAATGCTTATCATTGTGGTGAGTAAACCCTTTTATAAGGAGCATTTAAACAGTGTTCCTCAGGGGTGGAGCTTACATTATGGGATGGAGATATTGGGAGTTGGTGATATATTAGTACAGCAGTACAATCTGGCACTGGCAAAGCAGTACAGGTGCATAATAGGGAGATATATATATATATATATATATATATATATATATATATATTTCTCAATAACAACATAAATTTAAATGTTATTCAGGGTCTGTGGAAAATTGGATAGGTTGCTATAACGTCTTCTATGGTTATTAGTAGTGTTGCTTGAATAGGACCCTTTTTAGTTTAACACTGGTTCAACAAAAAAAACTTGGGTTTCGACGTCCCAAATTAGAACTTTTTGGCTAACCCTTTCCGTAACTAACCCTAAGATGGGGTTGGGTTTTTTATGGGTGTTTAAGGGTTCCCTTCACATCCTATGATGCCCTATGGTGGCATCAAATCCAGTACAAAGCCACATTTAGCTACAATGACATAACCTATGAGATCAGGACTTAATCCTTAAACACTCATAAAATCCGAAACCTCAATGTCATTTTAGTGTTGGGATTATGGTCACAGTTACATAGTTAGCTAAGTTGAAAAAAGACATATGTCCATCAAGTTCAACCAAGGAAGGAGGAGAAGATGTTGATGAAGGGAGAGGTGAAGGGAAATTTTAATCCGTTTTTTCCCCTACTATTTAAAACTTATGTAAGAGCCACAACCAGTTAGGGATAGGGTAAATAACTTGGGGTCCGGATGCCCAGGTCAGAATAAACTGGGACCTATTCGAGCAACGCTACTTATGACCCTTATTACAAGACTTTAAAGCAACTGTCCAGGTCATCATCCCACAGTCCTTGCATGATACATAAATATGTGCTGAATCTGAACTGCAATAATAGTTGTTATCCACCAGCATCAAGAGATCTAATAATAAAGATCAGAATGGGTCCCCCCATGCTCTTGGACTTGTCCCCCACCCTTTGCTGCAAAGCAGTTCTTCAAAAAATCTTGCTGCCCAGTAGCAAACAGGATGGGACCATCAGTGGCTGGATTCCCTCTCTCCAAGGACTTCATTACATCAAAAGGTCTGTTTGTGTGGTATATAATGTACTACATCATGCACCATTGTTGATCTTGAGATCTAAAGATGCACAGTAGGAGAGCAAGATCAAGTAAGAGATCAAGTATGATTGACCAGTGATGTCATCAGGCAAAACAAACCAGTGATGTCATCAGGTAAGACAGATCAGTGCTGTGCTCAAGTATTGCAGACCAGTAACGTCACTGGGTAAAACTGACCAGTGATGTCATCAAGTGTGACCGATCAGTGAGATCATCAGGTAAAACCAACAAACCAGTAAAGTCATCAGGTAAGACAGACTGGTGATGTCATCAAGTATGACGAACTAGTATTGTCATCAGGTAAGACCAACCAATGAAGTCATCAGGTAAGACCAACCAATGAAGTCATCAGGTAAGACTAACTAGTGAGGTCATCAAGTATGACAGACCAGTGAAGTCATCAGGTAAGATTAACCACTAACCACTGTACAAAGCATTGGTGCATCCTCACTTAGAATATGCTGTTCAGTTCTGGGCCCCAGTTTATAGAAGAGATGTAATGGAGCTAGAGAGAGTACAAAAAACGAGCAACCAAACTTATAAGGGGAATGGAGCTTCTTAACTATGAGGAGAGGTTTAGAATTAAAACTTATTTAGTCTTTGAGAAAAGACGGCTTCGGGGGGCCCATGATTAATTTATATAAATATTAAATGGTCCCTACAAAAAGTAGGGGAAAAAATTATTTCATGTTAAGCCCCCTCAAAAGACAAGGGGACATTCCCTTCGACTAGAGAAAAAAGGATTAAATCTCCAGAGGAGAAGAGCGATCTTCACTGTAAGAACTGTGAATCTGTGGAATAGCCGCCTGAGGAGCTGGTCACAGAAGGAACAGATGGGAGTTTCAAGAAAGGCTTAGATATCTACCTGAAACTAAACAATATTAATGCATATGTAGCTATGTAAAATTCTGGATCCGGGCTGGTGGAGGCTCTGGGGTCAGAGATATGATCTCCATTGGAGCAGATTGGTTCTTGCCTTGTGGGTTTCAGGGCATTCACCAGTTGGGAGGCTGGGCTTAAAGTCCTTGTCTCTCTCTCCCTCACCGACATTTTCCCCACCCTTGGTTAAACTTGATGGACACGTGTCTTCTTTCAACCGTACTATGTAACTATGTAACCAGTGAGGTCATCAAATATGACCGACCAGTGAAGTCATCAGGTAAGACTAACCACTAACCGCTGTACAAAGCATTGGTGCATCCTCACTTAGAATATGCTGTTCAGTTCTGGGCCCCAGATTATAGAAAAGATGTAATGGAGCTAGAGAGAGTACAAAGACGAGCAACCAAACTTATAAGGGGAATGGAGGATCTTAGTTATGAGGAAGAGGTTAGTAGAATTGAACTTATTTAGTCTTGAGAAAAGATGGCTTCGGGGGAACATGATTTAAATTTATATAAATAATAAAATGGTCCCTACAAAAAGTATGGGAAAAATTATTTCAAGGAAGCCCCCCTCAAAAACAAGGGGACATTCCCTTCGAAAAAAGGGTCAATCTCCAAAGGAAAGAGCGTTCTTCACTGTAAGAATTGTAAATCTGTGGAATAGCCGTCTGAGGAGCTGGTCACAGCAGGAACAGGTGAGGGTTTCAAGAAAAGCTTAGATGCCTACCTGGAACTAAAGAATATTTATGCGTACGTAGCCATGTAAAATTCTGGGTCCGGGCTGGTGGACTCTGGGGTTCAAGATATGGTCCCCCACGAGCAGATTGGTTCCTTTCCTTGTGGTTTCAGGGCATTCACCAGTGGGAGGCTGGGCTTAAAGTCCTTGTCTCTCTCCTCACCCACATTTTTCCCCCACCCTTGGTTGAACTTGATGGACACGTATCTTCTTTCAAACGTACTAACTATGTAACTATGTAACCAGTGAGGTCATCAAGTATGACCGACCAGTGAAGTCATCAGGTAAGACTGACCCAACTTCTAACATCACACCATTGTCACATTGTCCCAAGGGCACCAAAGCAGTATTGAAAGTTTTAGCCCCTTATCCCACCCACTTCAAGTATACTGGAACCCGTGATTGGCAAAGTCTTTGACACCAAGCACGAGTGTATTGTTGAAATAACGCATCAAATCACAAAGTAGCTTTGTAAAATATAATTTCCGCCTTAGTTGGAATGAATTATGAAGCTTTGTGTTGTGCCTTCCACGTAATAAATCTGCTTTTGTCCATTTTAAAGATTTCTCGTCGCTGTATTTTATCAGCCAAATTCTAATTTAAATTCACAGCCCAATGGTTTCCTTAAGAGATGTCAGCATAATGGTAAAATTATTGATGCCAATCTATTACAGACCGGACTCCCAGCAGAGCTGCAAAATGCACCATTTGCTGTAAGTGCAGAGGAGTCGGCCACTCGCGCGGATATTTCATAAACCTGGAAAAAGACAATAAAACCTGCCCCTCCCCGGCTATAACTGATTATGACATATTTCTCGGCTTAGCGATAAGGTAAATAAGCCTGAATATGAGGGGAGCGAAGAACATAGAAGTATTAATTGCTGGGAATCAACACTGATTTGTACAGGATTAGGTTTAATGGATTTGCTCATTTTTCTCAACAGAAATAAAGAAAAATCCATTTGTTCGCAAATTACATATTTAGGGCAACAAGTAACATGTTCAGCTCTGGTTGTACAGGAAACCACAGGTTGTTATTTCATTTTATTTGGCTTAAAAGGAACATAAAATCCAAAAATGTCCCAATGTCTAAATTATTGTTTCAAAAATTAAGTATGATAACACTTTTTGTCCCTTTTAAGCTTATAATAGGAGCTGGGTAGGCAGGCCCGTTATTATTATTTGAGGGCAGAAGGCCCCAGGACCAACTGATAATAACACAGAACAGAGGATCAGCTAATAGGTAGAGTAGCTCAGCTCCTCCTTTCAGTCCCTGCACAGCCACCAGAGCATGCCCACAAGACTTATCAACTCTACATGCTCTCTACTTTACAGTATAGAATGCAGTACTACAGTCTATACAGCTGGGTTACTACTCCCACTCCATGCACAGCCACCAGAGCATGCCCACAAGACTTATCAACTCTACATGCTCACTACTTTACAGAATAGCAATGTCTACTATAGCAATGCTCCCGCTCCATGTACAGACACCAGAGCATGCCCACAACACTTATCAACTCTACATGCTCACTACTTTACAGAATAGCAATGTCTGCTGTAGTCTACTGCAGCTGGGTTACTACTCCCGCTCCATGTACAGACATCAGAGCATGCCCACAACACTTATCAACTCTACATGCTCTCTACTTTACAGTATAGAATGCTGTACTACAGTCTATACAGCTAGGTTACTGCTCTCGCTCCATGTACAGACATCAGAGCATGCCCACAAGACTTATCAACTCTACATGCTCACTACTTTACAGAATAGCAATGTCTGCTGTAGTCTAATGCAGCTGGGTTACTACTCCATGTACAGACAACAGAGCATGCCCACAAGACTTATCAACTCTCCTTGCTCTCAACTTTACATTATAGAATGTAGTACTAACGTCTATTCAGCTGGGTTACTACTCCCTCTCCATGCACAGCCACCAGAGCATGCCCACAACACTTATCAACTCTACATGCTCACTACTTTACAGAGAATGCAATGTCTACTATAGTCTAATGCAGCTGGGTTACTACTCCCGCTCCATGTACAGACACCAGAGCATGCCCACAAGACTTATCAACTCTACATGCTCACTACTTTACAGAATAGCAATGTCTGCTGTAGTCTACTGCAGCTGGGTTACTACTCCCGCTCCATGCACAGCCACCAGAGCATGCCCACAACACTTATCAACTCTACATGCTCACTACTTTACAGAATAGCAATGTCTGCTGTAGTCTACTGCAGCTGGGTTACTACTCCCGCTCCATGCACAGCCACCAGAGCATGCCCACAACACTTATCAACTCTACATGCTCACTACTTTACAGTATAGAATGTTGTACTACAGTCTATACAGCTGGGTTACTGCTCTCGCTCCATGTACAGACACCAGAGCATGCCCACAAGACTTATCAACTCTACATGCTCACTACTTTACATCATAGCAATGTCTGCTGTAGTCTACTGCAGCTGGGTTACTACTCCCGCTCCATGCACAGCCACCAGAGCATGCCCACAACACTTATCAACTCTACATGCTCACTACTTTACAGAATAGCAATGTCTGCTATAGTCTAATGCAGCTGGGTTACTTCTCTCGCTCCATGTACAGACACCAGAGCATGCCCACAACACTTATCAACTCTACATGCTCGCTACTTTACAGAATAGCAATGTCTACTATAGTTTAATGCAGCTGGGTTACTCCTCCCGCTCCATGCACAGCCACCAGAGCATGCCCACAACACTTATCAACTCTACATGCTCACTACTTTACAGTATAGAATGCTTACTACAGTCTATACAGCTAGGTTACTGCTCTCGCTCCATGCACAGCCACCAGAGCATGCCCACAACACTTATCAACTCTACATGCTCACTACTTTACAGAATAGCAATGTCTACTATAGTCTAATGCAGCTGGGATACTCCACTCGCTCCATGTACAGTCACCAGAGCATGCCCACAACACTTATCAACTGGATTTGCTATATATTTTACAGCATAACATGCTCTTCTATGGTCTATTCAGCTCGGATACTCCTCACGCTCCATGTACAGTCACCAGAGCACACCCACAACACTTATCAACTCTACATGCTCTCTACTTTTTAGAATAGCAATGTCTACTATAGTCTAATGCAGCTGGGTTACTCCTCCCACTCCATGCACAGCCACCAGAGCATGCCCACAAAACTTATCAACTCTATGTGTTTTCTATTTTACAGCAAAACTTGTCTTCTATGGTATATTCAGCTCGCTTGCTCCTCTTGCTTCATGCACAGCCACCACGGCATGCCCACGACACTTATCGATTCTAAGTACTCTCTACTTAACATGCTCTTCTATGGTCTATTCAGCTGGGTTACTCCTCATGCTCCATTCACAGCCACCAGAGCACTAGCCTAACACCTTTTGACTCTACATGTTCTCCTATTTTCAGAATAGTATCCTCTACTATAGTCCATGCAGGTGTGTTACTCCTCCATCCTCTCGCTCTATGCAAAGCCACCAGAGCATGCCCACAACACTTATCAACTCTATTTGCTCTCTACTTTATAGCATCACATACTCTACTATAGTCTATGCACCTGGATTACTCCTCCCTCTCCATGCACACCCACTAGAGCATGCCCATTTCACTAATTAACTCTATATGCTCTCTACTTTACAGCATAGCATAGCTGGGTCACTCGTCCTGCTCTATTCACATCCACCATAACACTTATTGACGCTGTGTGTTCTCCTCTTTTCAGAATAGCATGCTCTACTATAGTCCATGCAGCTCCGTTTCGGCATCCCGAGTCCTACCACTCCCTGCACAGCCACCAGAGCTTTATCAGTGCTATAGAAGGATGCACACATTAGTGAATCGGCGCATTATGGAGAATTTTAAAAATGGGGCATATATCACATCTTTAAAGGGGTTTTATCGTTTCATCATTTGGCAGCCATTTATACTGGTTGCTAAGCAGAGCTTTTGAAATGGAGGGGTGTGTTTCTCCTCCCAGCAGGGAGTATCTTCACTCTCTACAGACACGCCCCAAAGTGTGTATGTGAGAATTAATTCTGTGTGAGCAGGGGGGAGGGAGAGGTTCTCAGCTGTTGGAGACTAAGAAATCATTGGAAGTGAAAAGTGTAACTTGATAGAGTATATCTACATTTCCCACTCTCTCTCTCTATACTTTGTAACTTTAATGGGCATTTGACATTCAGGACTCTGGGAAAGATGGGTGATTTTTTTTTTCTCTCTATCACTCAAAGTGATATATCCTGCAGATTATTACATCTCTGACTTCTACAGATCTGCAGAACAAAACTATACGCTTTATCTGTTTGTGGAGCAAACCCCGCACGCATACGTCGCACCTACCACTGATAGCTGTCAGTGAAAGGAGCAAACCTCGCACGCATACGCCGCACTTACCACTGATTGCTGTCAGTGAAAGGAGCAAACCTCGCACGCATACGCCACACTTACCACTGATTGCTGTCAGTGAAAGGAGCAAACCTCGCACGCATACGCCGCACTTACCACTGATTGCTGTCAGTGAAAGGAGCAAACCCCGCACACATACGCCGCACTTACCACTGATTGCTGTCAGTGAAAGGAGCAAACCTCGCACGCATACGCCACAACTTACCACTGATTGCTGTCAGTGAAAGGAGCAAACCTCGCACGCATACGCCAACTTACCACTGATTGCTGTCAGTGAAAGGAGCAAACCTCGCACGCATACGCCGCACTTACCACTGATTGCTGTCAGTGAAAGGAGCAAACCTCGCACGCATACGCCGCACTTACCACTGATTGCTGTCAGTGAAAGGAGCAAACCCCGCACGCATACGCCGCACTTACCACTGATTGCTGTCAGTGAAAGGAGCAAACCGCGCACGCATACGCCGCACTTACCACTGATTGCTGTCAGTGAAAGGAGCAAACCTCGCACGCATACCCCGCACTTACCACTGATTGCTGTCAGTGAAAGGAGCACACCGCGCACGCAGACGCCCACTTACCATTGATTGCTGTCAGTGAAAGGAGCAAACCTCCGCACGCATACGCCCACTTACCACTGATTGCTGTCAGTGAAAGGAGCAAACCCGCACGCATACGCCGCACTTACCACTGATTGCTGTCAGTGAAAGGAGCAAACCCCGCACGCATACGTTGCACTTACCACTGATTGCTGTCAGTGAAAGGAGCAAATCCAGCACGCATTCTCTCCCTCTCCCCCCTCTCGTCCGTGCACACGTCTCCCTGCGCGCTCCCACCCACAAACTCTTTCCTGCATCTCCTTCTGACGAGTGTTCCCGATCACGACTGGGGGTGGGACCTGGGCGTCACCCGACCGGAGCTCTCACTTCCTTCCCAAACATTAAACAAACAGCCCGTTCTCTTAAACCATAGCACTTTGCCTATGGTAACCAAGGACCTACCACCTTAGATTTTTGGTCCCCTCCTTTTCAACTATGATCTTCGAAGCAAGAAAACCCCTTTAATGGTTAGACACTGTTCTCTTTTACAAGTAACCTCATGGCCGCCACACTACAGTATATGCCAATATTTTGCTACAGTCCGTTTAGTCTCTCTTAGAACTCCCCCGATTTTCTTAAATTCTTCTGCCAAACCATAAAAACATTTAGTTAACTACCTGTTATCTTCAGTTGAAGAATATTAACTCAACTTTTATATGGAATTTTTTTCCTTATCTTTGCTATTGGGAAACATAAAGTTCTTTTTCCAATTCATGCAAGTAAGAGATCAGAGAGCCGGCAAACAAAACATGATGGGTTTTAGAGTAACGAGATGTCAGTGTGGAGGTCAGAGAGGATGATAGAAGGACCTTAGTGAGGAGACCTTCTAAGTGACCCATGGATCTTCGGGATAAAAAAAGATGTCGGCTATGACGGACGGTGAACATGGAGGACAATACTCTAAAACAAGCAAAAAAATTAGAAGGCTTTTTAAAGATTGGAAGCTCAAGGGCCACTTAATTTTACTACACACTTACTATGGATACTTCAGCAGTCTTAAGAGCTTAAAGGGGTTTTGCCAGGACGTGCCTCATCTGCTAAGAATCAAATGTAAACAAGCCACGCTGAGCTGAGAGAGCTAGAGACACAGCCAGAGCACAGAGCCATGCATAAGGGATCGTGTGAAATGTTCACTCAAATAATCAAACTACAACTAGTGGATTCTGTATCCAAAAGACAACACCTTTTCTCCACAGCAGCTTGAAAGCTTCTTCCTGTTCTCTGTCATCAGATAAAGCAGGGATCTACTCAGATAATTACACTACAACTAGTGGATTCTGTATACAAAACACAACATATTTCTACCCGGTGCCTTGAAAGCTTCTTCAGCTCCCTTTCATCAGATAAGAAGTATTTTGCGCAAGCCCAGCCAGCAGCTCTTGTCAGGTCGTATCTAATAGAAGCTTTTAACCCTTTCAACCACCCTGACATATGGGAACGTCATGGTGGTGGTAAGGGGATGTGTAACAGGATCGCAGCGCGACCCTGTTACACAGCCGCCGGGTGTTAGCGGCTAATTGCAGCTAACACCCGGCGCTTGCAGCACAGGGGGGCGGCGCCGCCCAGCCGTGCTGTTTAACCCTTCAGACGCCGCAGCAAAGATGGCCGCGGCGTCTAAATGAATAAAAACAGTGCTGCGCACCGTTTTTCAGCCCGATCGGGACATCAGCGATAAGATCGCCGAGTCCCGATGGGCTAACATGGCAGCTCAGAGTCTTGTGAAGGCTCTGATCACTCCCATGTTCCCGTTTGCCCCACTTCCGGCCCAAAACAGGAAGTGGGGAAAACGCCATCTTGGTACAGCCTAATGCATTGCATAGACAATGCATTAGGCTGTATAAACGATCGCACCCCCTAGTGGTCAAGCACCATAGGGGGACTCAATGTTACAGTAAAACAAATAGTTTTAAAGTGAAATAAAAAAAAAAATGGATTAAAAGTTCAAATCACCCCACTTTCACCATCGTACAAATAAAAACAATAAAATGATAAAAAAATTACACATATTTGGTATCGCCGCGTCCGAAAAAGTCCGATCAATAAAAATATAACATCATTTATCCCGTATGCTGAACACCGTAGAAGAAAAAAAATTCCAAAGGCCAAAATTGTGTTTTTTTTGGTCATTTCATGTCCTATAAGAATTGGAATAAAAGTGATCAAAAAAAGACGCATGCATTCCAAACTGCTAGCAATAAAAAGTAAACTTCAACCCGCAAAAAATGCCCCCTCACTGACGTCCGTAGGTGTTAGTCGCACAAAAATTATTGGTCGCACAAAATGGCGCCGCGATGCAAATTTCAAATATGAAAAATGTTTGGAATTTTTTTACGCCACCAAAACATAAAGGAAACCCTACATGTTTGGTATTGCCGGATGCGTATCAACCTGTAGAATACAGAAAAAACATCATTTTTACCGAAGATTGAACGCCGCAAAAACAAAACTCCCGTAAACATGGCGCAAGTACATTTTTTTTTTCACATTTTGCCCCACTCAGAATTTTTTTAGCCGTTCCCCAGTATATTCTATAGTAATATGAATAACACTACTGGAAAGTACATCTTATCCCGCAAAAAAAAGCCCTCATATGTCTATGTAGGAGAAAAATAAAAAAGTTATGGCTTTTGGAAGGCGAGGAGGGAAAAAATTAAGAGTAAAATTATTTTGTTTGTTTATGTTAAAGGGTTAAGTAACTGCAATTTTTGTAATCACATATATTTCGAAAAGTGATTAAATACCCATTTTGGAGGATCCCACGTCAACATTACATCGTGGCAAAACCCCTTTAAGCAGATGAAACTTTGGAGTAGCATCGTTTTGTCAGAGCATCACAAACTTAGGCTTACAAGTCTGACAGCATCTCATCTGCCCACTTCCAAATTTGTGCCCTAATTATACCTCTTAAAATATTACCATTCTTTAAGGTGGACTTTTCTTTACCTGTTAGGGTCTACCCTACCTTAAACATTACTCTGAGATGTTTGTGTAGTTACAATTTCAAGTTAAGTTTATTAGGTTTGGAAGGGGGAATATCTCTCCTTGAGGATAGCACCTTTTAAGGTGTGTAGAGTTTTGAGGCATAACAAGGTGCTTGCGGACAGGGCTGTCTTATCCATTGGCCCCATTAGGTAGTTGCTTAGGAGCACCATGAACATGGGTGCCCCCGGGCAGTCACCTATGGGGATGATACTTTTTCCGTGCATGATGGTGTTATCCGGTAACTGTCTAGTCATCGTTTAGAGGTAGATAGAAAATTGTTTTATAGTTATTTATAGGAAATACATGTTTTTCTTTATAGGAATACATCATTGGACACTATAACAGCTCCACAGTTTTGCAAAGACACAGAAACAAACTAGCGGCCCTGCAGGCGGCAAGAGGCAGATTTGAATTATTGTAGAGTACATTTCTGCTGCTTATAATATTTATGAAAATCTGCACATTTTAGTCTAGATCCACAGAGCATCGGATAAAAAACGTTCAAAAGTCGACCAGTATTTGTCCGATGCATGACCACGGTTTTTGTCACGTTCTTCGCAAAAACCGCAGTCAGTTCGTGTTTTGTGCCGGCGGCCCATACAATTGATTGAATGGGAAACCAACGGCAAAACTCTAAACGCCGGTGTATTATACAACATATTGTATAATACGCTGGGACCAGAAAACGAGCAGAGAAAAAACAACCTGTGTAGACTGCATCTCATTTTTTTCTCCTAACGTCTATGGGCCGTCTTAACGATCATATTTTCAGCGGTTTTAGAATCCTAAAACCGCCAAAAAATACGATTGTTGGCGATAAATTAAGTATTGCCATTATGTCACTTTTTTATCACAGATTTTTATATGTAGGAGCGGGGCTTAAAGTTCTTGCCTAGACTGTTTATATCAGTTTTAATAAAATGTTTTTGTGCATGTGAATTTTTGTCTTATTTTATTTTACCCATTGTGCCCCCCAGAAAAGGACCTGCTGGGGGAAGGGGATTTTTATTCCATTTGCATTCTAATTTCCCCTTGTAACTGAGGCTCTTATATTAGTCCCAGTTACAGAAGAAATCCAGGGGAAATACATCCCCGGCACTGACTATAGAGCTGATCTGTGAGCAGTGAATACACAGTGATCGAGAAGGTGGGGACCATCCCTGCCTTGTCAGTGGAGAGCCAACAATCACTGACAGCCAGCTCCCCACCTGCCCAGCTGTAAAACTAGTTCCAGAACATCTGTGAAGAGATATACGGCCATCGCCCGCTTGTATAAAGTCAACCAGTAGGTAGCAAGTGGTTAATGGTGATGGGACCTTTCTCCATATACATATATTTTGCTCTACAATATATAAACCACTGGTAGGACCTAATATTTTGTTTTTTGACTGTTTGCATGGGGAAGTGGCTGACTCCCATCTTGGTTTGTGCACTACACCCAACTGCACAGGTTTTTTATTTAATCAGATCAGGTTATAGTTGGAATCTTCTCTCCATGAAATGTGGAGGTCGGAACAGACACCAGGAGACGTGACATTAGCGTAGGTTCCCACCTGAATTGAGGTCACCTTGTCGCGTTAGGTTGGCATTTACAGTTTTAATCAAAAATGTGCGCTAAGAACCCCAAAAATTTTCATATATTCCATACTAGCAGTAATGTTTTTGCAAAAAATTCTTATGTCCTCTTTGACCGTTTTTTAGTGCTTATAGAGTGCTGCTGATAGTGTTGTGTTTGCATTGCTTTTTGCTGTCACACCAGTGTGCACCTATACATTTATTCTTCAAAATGGAAGTTCCGACCATATTTTGTTTTTTTGACTGGCAGGACCTAAGACTTAGGGCCACACATATGAAACTGTTTAGGTCTAAAACTCCCTCTTTTTCCCATAGTAACCTATGGGCAGAAAAGTGAGTTTTAGACCTAAACAGGTTCATATATGTGGCCCTTAATCCGAAGCTCTGGTCCCTTCTTTGTGATATCACATATTGTATTTGATGCTCATATTTTTCCCTTTTCTTCTATCCCACTCATATAATAAAGATTCCAACATGAACTGGGTGGGATGTGACAACTATCCTGGATTTCAGCTATTTATTAATACAATCAGGCCAAGAAACAACCACCCTCACACGGCTCCGGCTATATTTAGCTACCTATTTCTCTGTGCTAAAAATAATGACAGCATTACACAGCTCATAAAGCCGATCCCTTCATGTGTGCACTTATTTTAATTCACAGAAACGAAAGTGAATCGCATTGTTACTCATCATTTCTTTCTGCTGGTTGGGTTTTGAACGTCAAGATAAGTGGGAGCTTGGAGACACATTTTCAAGTTCCTACAAAAACTGTAAAAAATGTACTTGATCCTCACTCAAGGTGAAGGGTGAGAATTTTTGGGCAGAAGCCTTACTTAAAGTCCCAATACAAAATGTATACCTGGGACCCCCTCCTATGATGTAGAGCATTGGTGCCCTCTTATGTGGACCAGGGCTTGGGTGCATCTGCTTCCCCGGCACCTCCTATTGCTCTACTTCTGATTGGTTATATAAAAATTCTTACAATATGTAAAAGCAAATGGAGTAGGAGTCATAACTACATCTTGAATTTTAGGGCCCCAGGTGCTTCATAAGAGAAGACCTGCCCTATTTGTGAGCATTTTGAAGGAACAATGTCATACAACACTAACTTCAATCACACTGTTCAAAGCCGGGTCAAGGTTGTGAAGTAGACAGAGAGCCCACTGAGACTTGTTTTAACCCAAAAGCCTAGATAAATCTGGGGTTGGCCGCATTAAGGGACAATACAACAGAATAAAACCCATATGCAGTGTCAGATTGGGGTGACTGGACCACCAGTCAGGTTGATTTTTTGGAATGTAAGTGTAGGGCCCACCAGTCAGGTTGATTGTTTTGGGCTCACAAGTGGAAGTGATCTGGCCCACCACTGGAGTTAGTTCTTGGGGCTCACCAGTGGCATTCATTCTTGGGGCCCACCAGTCTAGTTGATTCTTAGGGCCCACTAGTGGCATTCATTCTTGGGGCCCACCAGTGGAGTTTATTCTTGAGGCCCAATAGTGGTGTTCCTTCTCGGGACCCACCATTTGACTTGATTCTTGGGGTCTACAAGTGAAGTTGATTCTTGGTGCCAACAGTGTAGATGATTCCTGAGGCCGATCAGTGGAGTTGATTCTTGGGGTCCAACAGTAAAGATTATTCTTGGGGCCCACCAGTGGAGTCAATTATTAGGTCCCACCAGTGCAGTTGATTCTTGGGGTCCACCATTGGAGTAAATTCTGAGGTCCCACCAGTGGAGTTGATTCTTGGGGCCCACCAGTGGAGTTGATTCTTGGGGCCCACCAGTGGAGCTGATTCTTGGGGCCCACCAGTGGAGCTGATTCTTAGGATCCACCAGTGGAGTTGATTCTTGGGGCCACCAGTGGAGTTGATTCTTGGGGCCCACCAGTGAAGTTGATTCTTGGGGCCACCAGTGTAGTTGATTTTTGGAGCCACCAGTGGAGTTAATTCTTGGGGCCCACCAGTGGCGTTGATTCCTGGGGCCCACCAGTGGAGTTGATTCTTGGGGCCCACCAGTGAACTTGACTTTTGGACCCACCAGTGGAGTTGATTATTGGGTGCTCTCGGGTAAGTTCATTCTTGGGGCCTTCTGCCTCTCTTCTGTCTATATCTTGAAGAGCAGCCCAGGCCTGTCATGCCCAGTGGCCAAGGAGGTGTTTCCTCTGTTCTCCTTTGGGCCAGTTTGAGCTTGCCCTTATGTATTTGTTCAGAGATTCTGAACTAGGTCCTGATCTGTGAACTTAAGCATCTTCAAGTCTGAGGGTGTTTTCCAGAGCTCGGACAACATTCTTACCTAATTGGATAGGAAATAACAGCACAATTAGGGCTTGACAGGTTCTTCCATTTTATTCTCAATGGGGCAGTTGCCTAGACGAATCTATACCACTACTTATTGGTGCCAGGTGAAAAACAAGACAAGGTATAATGGTTAAGTCTTCGGTAGCAAGAGCTTCTGTAGCAGTGTCCACAAATTTATATACGGAGACAAATTTACAGGTGCAATGAATCACTCTGAAGTGCTTACAGCCTAATTTTACTACCTGACGCAAATCAGTCCCTGCCTTCAATAAAGATGTTGGATCTCGTCCCAGTCTAATTATGAAACTACAAAATAGTATCAATCTGCCTTCAGCTCAAGTACTTTTTCTTAAAGAAAGTGCATGTTCACAACTCATTTTCCTCCAGTGTCTGAAAACTGTTCTTTCTTTAATTATTTTATTACTCAGTGCTGGATTTTAGGGCAGAGCTGGGAGGCATCATTGACGGAAAGTTACAGTGCAATGTAAGACATCGAAAATCTAGTTTGCCTTTGACAATTGTGGCTGTTAATGTAAGGTTAAAAAGAGCAAGAAAAAAATTGGCATGGAACAAAAGTCTACATAAACTTTTTTTTTCTTGACATAAGGCCCCTTCTGGCTTTGTGGATTTCACTTGAAGTTGCTCCTAAAGTTGGTTTGTTGGAAACAGGAAAAATGTCTAACCCTAGAGATCTTTGAGACCATGCATTGGCCAAATTTTGATGGCAAGACGACTGGGTCCAAGCATTTCCAAACTGGCACATGTTTTGGAGTGTTCCCAGTATGTAGTGATTAGTACCAACCAAATGTAGTCCAAGGAAGAACAATCTGTGATCCAGCAATAGGGTCATCATGAGTGTTCAAGAATGAAGCCTAGTCTATCTGGTCCCATCCCACTGAAGATCTTCTGTAGCATAAATGTCCAAGAAAGGTCCTACTGGCTATGATAGAAAGGTGTCAGGACACACCTATGGTTACTGGCTGGTTAGAGAAGCCATGCTGACCCCTGTGCACCACCAAAACAACCTATAATGGGCACATGAGCATCAGAACTGGACCATAGAGCAATGGAAGGAGGTGGCTTGGTTTGATGAATCACTTTGATATCATGTGGAAGGTTGGGTGTATGTCACATTTGGTGGAGAGATGGCGCCAAGATGCATTACATAGTTATATAGTGTGTAAGGCTGAAAAAAGACAGACATCCATCCAGCTCAACCTATAGTGTTGATCCAGAGGAAGGCAAAAGCCCCCATAAGGTAGAAGCCAATTGTCCTCATTTTTAGGGGGAAAAAATCCTTCCCGACTCCAATCTGGCAATCAGAATGGATCAACAACCCTTCTCCAGAATCCTGGTCACTATAACTTGTTATATCATTACACTCTAGAAATTCAGACTCTTTTGACCACATTTAGGGCAGCAAGGAAAGTCTTAGACCAAGACAGTTTTCATACATGAGGCCTTTAGTGACTTCCCAATGACAACTTCCTCTATCAGAGAGCTCCATAGTATCACCGCTCTGACCAGGAAGTGTGAGTCTGAAGCTGTAGAACCGCCCACACCCTAAACAGGAAATGGAGGCCTAAAAAGAATAGGAAGTGCGATCCAGAAGCTGTAGAACCACGCACAGCCAGGGCCATCTTTTCCATTGGGCACACTAGGCAGTGGTCCTGGGGCTCCTATACTTGTGGTCTTTTTATATCTCAGGAATACAAGAAACATACCCTGGATTCCTTGGTTGACTTTGCTTATTTAATGGTTTGTGTGTTTTTAGGATGTGCAAACAGTTAAAAACCATGGTGGAGAAGGGAGCCAAAGGCTCCCTGCCCTGCCAAATAGTCTTGTAGACTGCAGGCTGGCGGTGTCCAGATATAAGTGGTGTGATAATATGAGTGTGCTTGGGTTTGGCTAGAGTCATTGCCTAGTGTGATGTCATGTATTTGGGCAGGGCCTACTGCAGTGCTATGCCCAGGGGCCCATAATTCTTTTAAGATGGCTCTGCTCACAGCCTGAACAGGAAGTGCAAGTCTGAAGCTGTCGAACCGCCCACAGCCTGAACAGGAAGTGTAAGCCAGTAGCTGTAGAACCACCCACAGCCTGAACAGGAGGTGCAAGTCTGAAGCTGTCGAACCGCCCACAGCCTGAACAGGAAGTGCAAGCCAGAAGCTGTAGAACCACCCACAGACGGAACAGGAATTGCAAATCTGAAGCTTTAGGACTGCCCACAACCTGAACAGGAAGTGGGAGCCTGAATCTGTAGAACCACCCACAGCCTTCAAAGAAAGTGGGAACCTGAAGCTGTAGAACCGCCCACAGCTTGAACAGGAAGTGGAAGCCTGAAGCTGTAGAACCACCCACAGCCTGAACAGGAAGTGGGAGCCTGAAACTGTAGAACCACCCACAGCCTGAACAGAAAGCGGGAGCAAGAATCTGTAGAACTGCCCACAGCCTGAGCAGGAAGTCGGAGCCTGAAGCTGTAGAACCACCCGCAGCCTGAGCAGGAAGTGTGAGCCTGAAGCTGTAGATCCGCTCACAGCTTGAACAGGATGTGGGAGCCTGAATCTGTAGAACCATTCACAGCATGTACAGGAAGTGGGAGCCTGAATTTGCAGAACTGCCCACAGCATAAACAGGAAGTGGTAGCCTGAAGCTATAGAACTACCCACAGCTTGAACAGGAAGTGAGAGCCTGGAGCTGACTGTGAAGAGCAGGTCTCTGTGAAACAGACTGGTGACAACACCCCTTAAAAACCCAAAAATTTGCAGATGATTGTATTCAGTGAAGGTCTTCCGGGGCTACAAATGCTGCACTTCTTTTCTTAAGTGACTCCAAGTAATATGAATTTAATACCATTTTAATACCAGAAAATGATTCACCCCGGCCGCCCCTACATAATGAAGCCTCATTAACAAGGCTACAGCTAATCAATAACACCAGATCCTTAATGAGCCCTCGCCCAGCCATTCTACTCTATGCTTTGTTAGACCGAGGGAAAACAAGCTGATATCTTCATATGTCACATTTCAGTCGTAAATCACGGAGACAAATCATAAAGGGCTTCATTAACACGAACCACCTCATCCAAAAGTTATAATAAGATCAATCGCCATGTTTTTTAATTAAACAGAAAAGGTCATCAATGACATGGAGGCGGCGTCTCGATGCAAAAAACTCCCCACCGCCTCGTCAGATCAGATCAGTGAAATTGCATTCAGCGAGGAAAACCCTGGGCCATTTACATGTTAAAAATTAATTAACTCCATCTGGACAGAAAAATACAAATTTGGAGGAGGAGAGGCCATTGCCGCTTCGGAGGCATTCTCTTAATTAATTCCGTCCCTTATGTTTTAATCCTTTACAGATTCGTGGTCACAGTCGTAAAGTAGAGTTTGTTTTCAATTGACTTTCAATTTCCATCCTAATAAAACACTGACTCCAACTTTTTTTTTTTTCCGAATGGGCAAAAAAAAAAAAAAAAAAATTTAAAAAACTCTCCTTTGATATGCTGCTGGATGTGATTGGCGTCGGTAAGGGTAGGGGCCTTTTGATTTCTTATAAACATGCCCCAATGATTTTAGGGGAAAAAAAACGGTCTCTACCCAAGCTAAATAGCGAAACAAAGTAAACCTTGACCTTTTAATTTAATGAGGGGCATTTCTCACACATAAAGTGCTACATATGTCCTGAAAAAAAAGACCTTTAAAATTTAATTTGCATTCCGACCTATTTGAATATTTGTTTGATCAGAGGTTCAAAATTAAAGGGTTTCCCCCCTAAAAGGTTGCACTTTTTCTATGTAAAGACCTTAAAAACAAGGTCCCCCTTTGTTATTGTGCCATTACGTGTCCAATTTCCAGATATCCCCTCTTGATGGCTGCCCCACTTTTGGTTGCTTGTAAAACCTTTTTCAATCCTCCTGATAGGCTGCCAGGCTGGTTGCTAAGCTACAGACCTTTATCTCTCCTGATAGGGTGCCAGACTGGTTGTTATTGCTACAGACCTGTTCAAAACTCTCCGATAGCTTGCCAGCCCGTTGTTATAGCTAAGACCTTTTTCCATCTCTCCTGATAGGCTGCCAGCGCTGGTTGCTACAGCTACAGACTCGTTTGATCTCTCCTGATAGGCTGCCAGTACTGGTTGCTATAGCTACAGACCTGTTCAATCTCTCCAGATAGGCTGCCAGTACTGGTTGCTATAGCTACAGACCTGTTCCATCTCTCTTGATAGGCTGCCAGCACTGGTTGCTATAGCTGCACACCTTTTTCAATCTCACATGATAGTCTTTCCCCACTGGTTGCTAAGCTACAGACCTTTCAATCTCTCATGATAGTCTTCCCGCACTGTTTTTCTATAGCTACAGACCTGTTCAATCTCTCCTGATAGGCTGCCAGTGCTGGTCGCTATAGCTACAGACCTGTTTGATTTCTCTTGATAGGCTGCCAGCACTGGTTGCTATAGCTACAGACCTGGTCTCTACCGCAGCCTAGTAGAAGACAGTAAACATGACCCTGAATTAAAAATGAAACCAAGAAAACAGGACTGAGGTTCGATGAATCAATGTAGTGAGACAACCCCTTTCAGGGCTTTAAAAAAAAAAAATTATAAAAAAAATAATAATAATAAAAATTAACACCCCAAAAAACCCAAAGTCCTTCATAGGATCCGGAGAATGGTTTTAAGCAGGACTGGTGAGCACCATTGACCTTCTGATCTTGACTTTGATTGTAACTCAATACTTTTTGTTGATAGGTGGCGCTATGACTGTTTCTTAACTAAAAAGAGAAGACCAGAATTTTTTCCTTATTTTTTCATTTTTGGCCACTCCTGGCTAAAAAAAAAATGGTCTAAAAATGATGCAAATGTGAATAATGTGCCCCCATGGATGTTACCCTTCCCCTTTCCCATGCCCCTTCGCCCTTATCCCCCACAGAGTTAACAAAATTTTCCTTGACTTCTTTTTTTTTTTTTCCGCCCTCCCTTTGTTTTCTTTACAACTTGTGCTTATGATTTCTCCAGAGAAACATCCTGTAGATATTCCAAGATAAAAATGCACATTCACCACAAGAACATCCTCCGGACTTTTTCCTTTTCGCCGAAAGCTACACCCCCGGGGTATTTTTTAACAAAAAATATACCCGCATCCAAATCAGAAATATTTTTAGTACATGTTTGATTTTGATTTTAAAAAACTTTTTGGTTTTTTTCTTTTCCCTGAACCCGAAGAGATAAAACATTTTCGATCACAGAAATACCGGCTTGGCGCCAAAAACAGACTCCAGTGATTCCAGGCTTAGAGGCAAAAAGATTAAAAAATCCCCTGAGTTTACACAATGCTTTCTGGAGCATTATCACTCTGCGGATGAACACTGCTCTGCTCCACACCTGTTTAATTACTACAGCTCCCACATTTAGTCCAAGGATGAACAACTTGAGAAAATACTAAAAAAAAAAAAACCTACCATCTGGTTCGTATTTCGATTAGACATCAATTTAATTTATTCATTTAATTTCTACTTTAATTCAATTAATTATTATTAAGTCATAATTAGGCTGGAAAACCTGCAGATTTTGGGCGACATGTATGATCGGGCTTTACGCCTGTTTTCAGGTGTAACCTGGCCCCCGGGCCCCATTCCCCCCTGTCGGAATCAGGATGCGGTTTTTGGCGCGCGTTCCGCCACTTTCACTGCGCCTCGAAAGAAGGGGCGGGAGTGGGCGCGGGGTGGGCGGGGGGGGTGGGGGTCGTTTCCGGGGCGGGGCGCGGCGGCTCTTAACTCCGGGCATGTCGATGGCAGTCGGCCAAAAGGGGGGCAGTGAGGGCTCGGCAGCTCCGAACAGGCAGACCTGGTTGAAACTGGTCTAAAAGCTCCGGCAGGCGAAGTGAAGCAGGATCAACATGCGAGGAAACATGAAGATCGCGACAGAAATCTCGGCGCTCCCTCCTGCCGCAGGAGTATATTTCCCAAAAAATCCCTTTATAAAAGGCGAAAACAGTGTCAAAAAAGATGAAATAAAAAAAAAAAAATAAAAAAAAAACACTTTCCAAAAATCTAGAACGGCGCAAAATCAAGAAAACGGGTATTTTGGGAAAATTTCCCCGGGAAATACGTAATTCAAATTCTGAAAGCATTCCATTGGTCGCATAAACCGGGGCCCTCAAATAGGAGCAAAAGTGAACCATTTAAAACCCATGGAGAACGATTGACCAATCAAATCAAAGGGGGACTTAAAAAATCAGTAAAAAGCAGAAAAGAGCTGTTTGGGTTAAGCGGCGGGGTTTGGCACCCCACCAATCAAACGGAGCTATTTCCCCATTATACTGGGGAGAGATGGGCGCAATGCAATTCGCGCTAAACCCGTGCGGCAGAAGTTTTAATAAAAAAAAATTTTTTATTAAGTGTAAAACTTTATCAATAAGCGCTAAAAAAACCTTTAAAAAATAAAGCACTTAAAAAATCCCTAACAACGCGTTTTTGTCGCCGAGACCGGCGCTACATAAAATTGCAATAGAGAGAAATTGCCGGGAAAATAAGTAATTAAAATTTTTTAAGCTATTTGATTGGTTTCCCGGCATAAACCAGCCAACAAATAGAAGCGCCGTGGCCCATTATATCGTATGGAGGGAATTGACCAATCAGAATAGAGCCAGGGCCCCATTATAACCTAGAGAAAATTGACCAATTCATATTCAAAGGCGGACATTTCAAAATACAGAAAAAAGGCAAAACAAGCTGTTTGGGTTGAGCAGGGGACTCTCCAGCTTAGCCAATCAGAGCGGAGCACTTTCTCATAGAGTTTATGGGGAAAAAAAATTCCCGACGAGATTGTGTTTGGGCTAATTTAAAAGGGCCCGCGTTTTTGGCCCAAGGGGAGGCGAGCGAGCTCCAAAGGGTTTTCTAATGCAATCTGAATAAACTGTACTGCCGAAATCAATTATAACACTACAAAAAGTTGTCCCGTGTGTATAAAAAGAATGAAATATGGGGGTAACAAAAAAAAAAAAAATTCAATAAAATCATTTTTTTTTCTTTATTTTCGTTCACCCATAATTGACCCTTTGGAAAAACGAAAAAAAAAATAAAAAAGATTTTTTTAAATTTTTTTTTTTTTTTCCGTTCCCCCATATTATTATTCATTTTATAAACACACGGGCAACCCCGAGTTATATTTGTTTCGGCCATGTACAGGGACCCGGCAAGGGGCCCGGGCCGCCGCCCGGACCCCCCTTTCACGGGGGGGGTTTCCGGGGGGCGCGGGCCCCCGGACCCCCCTACTCTTGAAAAGTAGTCGCGCCCTGATTGGCTAAGCTGGACAGCCCCCCTAGCCAACCAAACAGCTGTTTCTGCCTTTTTACTGATTTTAACTGTCCCCCCCCCTTTGATTTTTGTTGGCAATAGTTCCCATAGGGTTTTAATGGTTTACTGCCTCCCATTCTATTTGGGGTTTTGCCGACCAATAGAATAGTTTTTTAGAAATTTTAATTACTGTATTTCCGGCAATTTCCAATATCCTAATTCTTGAATTAGGATATTTTGGGAAAAATTTTTTTTTTTTTTTTTTTTTAGGTTTCGCCTTTTTCTGAGAAGTTTTCGCTTAAAAAGGCGATTTTTTGATTTATACTCTGACCGAAATCTGGAATGATTCTCGCTGTTCCAGCCGTCTTGCATCGGAACAATTTTTTGGCGCAGTCCCCCCGGCGCCTAAAGCCCGCACGCCCCAGCCCCCCACCCCCACACACTGGGGGGCAGGGGGAACTTTTCCCCGCATGACGAGTGCCCCCCTCGGGCGGCGAATCTTCGGCGCAGCGCCGCTCGCCCCCTAGTCCCCCCACTGCCCTAACACACTGGCGGGGCGCGGCGGACTTTCCCGCAGGAGACCGCAAACCTCCGGGGCGAATCCAGGCGCAGCGCCGCCTGCGCCAAAGTCCCGCCTGCCCTAACACTTGGGAGGGCGGCGACTTTACGTTGTAGAGGCCCCGGCCCCGAATAATCGGGGCAATTTCGCCCGGAAAACTAGCGGAAAAGCGCGCCCCGACCCGCCGAGCTTCATACATGTCGCCCTTTGTGTCCAGAAGTATTTGTATGGAAAAACATACCTTTTTTTATTTTTTTGTATTAATTTATTGAAAAGTACAGACAGTCCCCAACTTATACCGTTCCAACTTACATCCGTCCCCTAGTTACAAACGGAGACTTATGGGGAATGCTGGCACTTGTAGTTCCATATTCCACAGAAGATAGGAGCTATGGAATGACAAGTTCCAACATGCCACGGCAGCACATGAGGTGCAAATGAGGTGAAATCTTAATAGGGGCACAGATACAAATACAAATGTAAAAACCTTACCCTGCACTATCCAAAACTAAAAAACACCTTTTGAGCTGGAGTTACATTTAATAAAGATAATTGTTCTGACTTACATACAAATTCAACTTACGAACAAACTTACAGCCCCTATCCCATTCTCAACACAGGGAAGGCCTGTATATTCATTTCTTTAAACTTTTTAACAAGTAAAATTGTCACATAAAGTACAGGCAGTCCCCGACTTACACCGTTCCAACTTACAGCTGTCCCCTAGTTACAAACGGAGAATTATGGGGCATGCTGGCACTTGTAGTTCCATTTTTCACAGCAGATAGTAGCTGTGGAATGACAAGTTCCAGCATGCCACAGTAGCACATGAGGTGAAATCTTCTTAACAGTAGCACAGACACCAAAACAACTGTAAAAACCCTTCTCTGCACTATCCAAAACTAAAAAAAAAACTTTTGTGCTGGAGTTACATTTAATAAATATACCTGTTCCGACTTAAATCTGTCCCCTAGTTACAAATAGAGACTTATGGGGCATGCTGGCCCTTGTACTTCCAGGTTCCACAGCAGATAGTAGCGGTGGAACGACAAGTTCCAGCATGCCACAGCAGCACATGAGGTGAAATCTTCTCAACAGGGGCACAGACAGCAAAACAAATGTAAAAACCCTTCCCTGCGCTATCCAAAACTAAAAAAAACCTTTTGTGCTGGAGATACATTTATTAAATATATCTGTTTCCACTTAAGAACAAACCTACAGTCCCGATCCCGTTCGTAGACCAGGGACGGCCTGTATATTAATTTCTTTGAACTTTATAACAAGTCAAATTGTGAGATAACGTAATTAGGAATAAAATTGCAAGGAAAAATATTACCTGGGATCCTATTCGGCTTGATAATCCCTGGAATGACAGCGCTGGATCCTTGTCAGTGGTTGTTTAAAAATGAGTTTTTCAGTATAAAAACAACGCGTTTCGTGTCTTATTACAAGAGATACTACATCAGGTTCATCGCCTTCCAGCGAGGGGAACTACCCACAGACCAGTAGGGACCTTTGCATACTAGTTTATCCAGTATTTGGCAAGATAGAGCGTTGTGTAAAGCACAACAACAGAAGGTGAGCATATATATGATCATACTTTCTAGACCTGACTCTTAGGCCTGGTCCCCACGGCGTGGGTTTTCAGCCGGTTTTACAGACGGTGTTCGGTGTGGACGTCTATGGAAAACCCATGCCGTGTTCCCCACAGCACCGGTTTCCTGCCCTGCGGTTATTCAGACCACTGGCGCCCCGAAAAACATTGAACATGTCAATGGGAGGGGCGGAGGGCTTTTCTCCGAAAACAGCGGGACATTAAACGGCCTATACCTGCCTATACATTAAGCTGCCTATAACTGGCTACGGGGGACACTAAACTGCCTATACCTGCCTATGGGGGGCATATACCTGCCTATGGGGGACACTAAACTGCCTATACCTTCCTATGGGGACATACACCTGCCTATAGGGGAAATATACCTGCCTATATCTGTCTATGGGGGACATATACATGCCTATACCTGCCTATGGGGGACATTAAACTGCCTATACCTGTCTATGGGGGACACTAAACTGCCTATACCTGCCTATGGGGGACATATACCTGCCTATACCTGCCTATGTGGGACATATAACTGCCTATGGTTGACAATAAACTGCCTATACGTTCCTATGGGGACATACACCTGCCTATACCTGCCTATGGGGGAAATATACCTGCCTATATCTGTCTATGGGGGACATAAACCTGCCTATGGGGGGACATATACCTGCCTATGGGTGACACTAAACTGCCTATACCTTCCTATGGGGACATACACCTGCCTATACCTGCCTATGGGGGAAATATACCTGCCTATACCTGACTATGGGGGGACATATACCTGCCTATGGGGGACATTAAACTGCCTATACCTGCCTATGGGGGACATTAAACTGCCTATACTTGCCTATGTAATTTTATTGGTATCTATTTTTATTTTTAAAATTCACCAGTAGCTGCTGCATTTTCCACCCTAGGCTTATACTCGAGTCAATAAGTTTTAGTTTTCCCTGGTTTTTGTGACAAAATTAGGAGCCTCGGCTTATATTCGGGTTGATTTATAATACATAAAGATTATTTTTTTTTCTAAAAATGGGTGAAAATGTAAAATAATGCACAAGGCCCGACGAATCTTGATCTGAATTTTTTTTACATACAAATTTTCTAAAATTTGCCACCCCGGCCACAAAACTCCTTTCTTTCATCACGACGATCGATGACTTAATCAATCCTCAATGGTCTTCAACTTTTTTTTTTCATTCTGTTCATTCGATGAAGCTAATAAGCTGTATTTTAGAATGAAGCAAATAACAGAACTTATCAGAAGCAAAAAGCAGACAATTACGTGAGACTTGGTTAGTACCAGGAATTGATTTCTTGAGACATTTACACATCAATCAGGCTCCACAGGTCGAGACACTGGACGGATTTTGGTATAATTTACTATGGACAGCAAATGGAGAGCAATGAATCGCTGGAGGCTAAAGGGACAGGTTGTGCATCAAAGAGCCGTAACCATATGAACAGCAAAGACTGATTACTGGATTTAATCTTAATTCACAGCTAAAAAAAAAAAAATATCGGTCCCTGTGTTGTGTAACCTCAACACTTCTGTAGGTTTTATTTTAAAAAGTTGACTTTTTCTATTTGGTCTTCTTTTTTTCCTCTCATTCAGGCAAAGAAGGTTTTTTTTAAGAAATTGTTTTTTATTTTTTTGCTAGTTTTTTGTTTGCGTTTTAAAAACATTTTCATTGAACAAAAGCAAGCAGCATTGACAGCTCTATCCTGAACCCAAATAAATAGGGGAAGTCCCAGCAAGACAACCCTCTTCTATAAAAACAGCCATATTGGGGTGAAATGTATTACTGGAACTTCTGTGATCAGGTAAAAACCTCAGCGAGCCACACATTTTTCCTCCAGCGGCCACTGCAGACCATTACACGCTGCCCATTCAAATGAATAGAACACCAGAGTGATCGAGTCAGACATTTCCCCAGCAGTGGCCGCTACAGACCAAGGGCGACATGTCCGAAAAGAGGTTTTCAGGCGCATTAAATGAGTGTATAGTGCGCCTGAATAATTAAACCTGGCAAAAATCTGGCGTCTGGTCTTCCTTGCAAAGTATAATTGATGCACCTAATCTAGACACATAGCATAATGTAGGGGCAAAGCGTATCATTGATAGCATATTTGATGCACCCACTTTAGGCGCATTCAATTGTGTCGTGCCTGGCATAATACGCGTCTCGTTTTGCTGCACGACAGTTCATTTATATAGAGAATAGGGCGACAACAGTTTTTTGGCACAATACACAACAAAAAAATGGCGCAGCCCTAATGGGACATGTCGCCCCTAAATTTTGGGATTTCATGGGCCATTCAAATGATTAGCCTGCCTAGAGCCTTCTCTCTATCCATTCATTTCTATCTGTCTATCTACCTATCTGTCTTACATCTATCTGTCTGGATCTAGCTATCTATCTATCTTTCTACTTTATCTATCTATCTCATATCTATCTCATATCTATCTATCTATCCATCCCATGTCTGTCTATCTATCTATCTATCTATCTCATATCTATCTATCTATCTATCTATCTATTATCTATCATCCCATATCTTTTCTATCTTTATTTTCTATCTATCTTTTTCTATCACCTATATCTATCTATCTATTTCAATCTATCAATCATCTATCTTATCTATTAATCTATCCCCTCATATCTATCTATTTCACAATTTTTATCTCATACTATCTATTTTTTATATCTTCAAATTTTTTCTATCATCAATCTTTCTATCTATCCCATATCTATCTATCCATCCCATATCTATCTATCCCATATCTATCCATCCCATATCTATCTATCTATCCCATATCTATGTATCTATGTATCTATCTATCTATCTATCCCATATCTATCTATCTATCTATCTATCTATCTATCCCATATCTATCTATCTATTCCATATCTATCTATCCCATATCTATCTATCCATCCCATATCTATCTATCTATCTATCTATCTATCTATCTATCTATCTATCTATCTATCTATCTATCAATCAATCCCATATCTATCTATCTATCCCATAGCTATCTATCTATCTATCTATCCATATCTATCTATCTCATATCTATCTATCTATCCATCCTTATCTATCTATCTATCTATCTATCTATCTATCTATCTATCTATCTATCTATCTATCTATCCCATATCTATCTATCTATCTATCTATCTATCTATCTATCTATCTATCTATCTATCTATCTCATATCTATCTATCTATCCCATATCTATCCCATATCTATCTATCTATCTATCTATCTATCTATCTATCTATCTATCTATCTATCTATCTATCTATCTATCATATTCTATCTATCTATCTATCTATCTATCTGTCCCATATCTATCCCATATCTATCTATCTGTCTGTCTGTCTCTCTCATATCTATTCAGTTATACGTCTTTGTCTCCCAAGCTCCTATGCCCCCAGTGAAGTCCTACGATGTGAACAAGGTAGACATGTTTTCTGAAGACTACACAAGTAATTTACAGTCTTAAGTCAATTACTCCAAAGCTTCCTGAATACTGATCAATGTGCAGCGCGAGGCGGCCGACTGCTGTTATGAAATGTTCCAGATCAGTATTTAAATCCATCATAGACAGATGGCTAATTTGACTAAACCAACTTCTTCTTCCACAGGAGCTCCGCCGCCTCCTTCATGTCAGTATGAGAAGGCCGCACCATCCGCAGATTAATCTATCGCTTCCACAGACCTTACTTGGGGATGTGAACGTTCATCCCGCACTGTGCATTCAGATGTACGGCAACGCCCAGGGCTGAACTTTTTCAAGTCTCCTTCTTGAAGACCATATGTTGCATCGTCACATAGTTATAATCAATGTATTAGAGCTGATGGCCGTAATCAAGATGGGATTCAGGGGCTAAGAAGAGAAATTCAAGCCGAAGATTCCTCATGATTATTGCACATCTTGGGGTAGGCTTATATGGTTGGAGCAGATGCTCCAATCATGTGGCCATAGTCTGTGGCAGATGCTGAAATTTAGCTGCATTAAAGTGGAGGGGCTGAGCTGCATTACCATACACAACCAGTGGAGGGGTGTGGCGCTGTTTCTAGATAAAGGCAGCTATGATTTTCATAATTTGTTCAACCCCCTTTAAATTTCTGTCTATTTGACCACTCTCATGCTAAGCCTCGATGATATATATATATATATATATATGTATATATACAAATAAAATATATATTATATATTTATATAATATATATATATTATATATATATATATTTTTATATATATTTAATATTTTTTTCATTTTATATTTACTTTTGCTTTGCTGGGTTATGCAACTGTTTAGGTTGAATGCTGTTACACACAAATGGAGCTGTGCTATGGGCGAGAGGAGAGGTGACTATTTCTGTGCATATATATGTATATATATATATATATATTATATAATTATATATATATATATATATATCTATATATATATACATACAGCCAATGAGACAAATAAAAAAGAGAGGATGGTGCTTACGCATTTTGCACTTTGGTTACGTCTCTGTTGTAGCACATAACAGAAGTTCGAAATGCGTAAGCACCATTTTCTCTCTGTCTTTTTGGTCGTTTTATGGATATATAAAAATAAAGCTCTGTATTTAACATGTATACCTTTGCTCTGCTGGATTTTAGAACTGTTTTGGTCGTAAACCTCATGGACCAAGCAAGGTGAGTTCTGAAATCTCTGGAATGAACCTGAAATCTTGATATATGTACAGACTGTGAAACCTCTCCGAGTCTGGCCAAGACCAGATGGGGGTTAATTACCCTAATATCCTATGACTCTCTTATTGGAGAAGACCCCATCTGAAGAAAAGTTCACTCAATTTTGGGTGGTACCCCATGCGGCTTTAAAACACATATATCTTTGTTTTGGAGTTGGGCCCCTCGGCGTGGGTAAAACCCCCAAACCAATGGCCCCCCGAGGACTCCTTATTTCCCAGAGTTTCCCAGGATTCTCATTTGGGGGCCCCTCAACCCGGGTCCCTTTCCCTAAAAACGGTATGTTTTCAGGATTTCCTAGTTTTGCCCAGGTGATAAAATTCGTCAGTGCATTGTGGGGGTATTGAAAAAAATGACTTTTGGTGTTTCCCTGAGGATGGAGTTGAGGAGCGCTGCTATAGAGCACTTAATGGTAAGAATCCTCCTGAAAGGTGGACCAATGCTGTAGATCTCCCACGATTTTGTATAGTTTGGACTCTGGAGTATAAAATTCCCAGATTTCAGGTGCCGACGAATGGTTTTTTTGAATTTTTTAAGTGATGTAAAAAAAATTTTTGGTTTTATGGGCCCAAATAATTAAATCGAGGTAGGAGAGAAAAAGAAAGATGGTAGGAGAAAGAAGAGAGGGGAAAAAGGGGAAAAAGAAAAAGGAGAGAGAGGAGAGAGAGAGAAAATGGAGAAAGAGATAGAGAGAGAGAAAGAAGAAGGGGAGAAAGATGGGGAGGGGAGAACGAAAGAGAGGTTTTTTTACTGCTTATCTATTTATCTGAATACACTCCCGGCACTTTTTTAGGTACACCATGCTAGAACGGGTTGGCCCCCTTTTGCTTCAGAACTGCCTCAATTTTTCTGGTAGATTCCAAAAGGTTTTGCAACGATGTAAATTGGTAAAGGGGCCCAAGAGTCCCAAGAAAATATTCCCCACCTGCACCACCACCACAGCCTAAACCGTTGTAAAGGCAGGATGGCCCATGCTTTCATGTTGTTGACGCCAAATTCGACCTCCAAATGTCGCAGCAGAAATCGAGACTATAGGCCCGGGGAAAAAGTTTTTCCAATCTTTATTAAATTTCGTGAGCTTGGAAAAATTGGAGCTCATTTTCCTGTTCTTGCTGAAAGGGTGGCCCCCGGTGGGGGTTTCTGTGTGTAGCCCATCGCCTCAAGTTCGCCTTTGTCGTTGAGATCCCTTTTCTCCCTCCCTTGGTTGTAAGGGGGCTATTTGGTCACGTTCCCTTTCTATCAGTCGAACCAGTCGCCTTTTCCCCTTTGCCTCGGGGATAAAACGGGCATTTCCGCCCCAGGACGCCGCTCCTGGAGTTTTTTCTTTTTCGGACCTTCTCTGTAAACCCCTAGAGATGGTTGTGCGTGAAATCCCGGAGTCAGCGTTTTGAAATCTAACCCACCCCTTCTGGCACAAAACCACCCACTTTCAAAGGCATCAAATCACTTTTTTTCCCAATGATGTGGGTTTAAAACGCGGGAGATTGTTTGCCTGTCTACATGCAAATGCACTGAGTTGCCGCCATGTGATTGGCAATTAAAATTTAAAGTGTTAACGAGCAGTTGGAAGGTGTCCTTTTTAAAGTGGCGGTGAGTGTAGATTAACTTTAGATTTTTGTTAAAAACCCCCCCCCCCCCCCCCCCCCTGCCCTCTACCATGGGGAAATGTTGTAAACCCTAAACCCAAAGAGATTTAGCAAGGTAGAAGACGAATCTAATGTCGTGTGGCCCTCCCCCCCAAAAAGGGTTTATGTCAGGGGAGAGAAAAAGATCGGGCATGCAGGAGTACAAATTAATTTCTTTAAATGTAGAGTTTAACCGGAAAGTGCAGCGGGGACGCCGCGCCCTCAGGGTTGCAGGACCCGATCCATCAAAGTCCCCTAAAAAATTCTTTTATTATCCCTGCCTTGTAGTATTTTCTGGTGGGAAATTTGCACAAAATTTTTAACGTCAACCTAGATAAGGAAGTTTGGGATCAGTGTAATTTCAAATATTTGGATTGTAATTTTCTTTGCTGAGATCTAAGATTTTTTTTACATGTCTGTTTCTATGTATTATAAAAAGGCATCTATCATCTTTTATAAATCTATCTATTATCTATCTATCTAATTTTTTATTATCTATCTATGTATTGTCTATTATATCCCATATTTTATTATCTATCTATCTGTCTAAACTATCTATCCCATACTATTTCTATTATTTCCCTATCTAATTTTCTATTATTGTTATCTATCCCATATCTATCCCCTATTATTCTATCTTTTCCCCATATTATTATTATCATCTATCTATCTATTATCTTCTATCTACCCCCTATCTATCTTCCCATATCTTCTATCTCTATCTATCTATCCATTTATTATCTATCCCCTTTTTCTATTATCTATCTATTATCTATCTATCTATCTATCTATTATCCATATCTATCTATCTATCTATCCCTATTTTTCTAATTTATTTATTAAATCTTTTTATCTATTCCTATCTTCTATTCATATTATTATCTTATCACTACCC
Source organism: Phyllomedusa bahiana (assembly GCA_025379985.1). Lineage (NCBI taxonomy): Eukaryota > Metazoa > Chordata > Amphibia > Anura > Hylidae > Phyllomedusa > Phyllomedusa bahiana. The sequence goes on from JAODAL010022561.1 coordinate 57,946, forward strand.
AAACTATTATTATCTATTATCTATTATCTATCTATCTATCTTCTATTAGTACTATCCCACATTACTATCTATCCCTATCTATCTATTATCCCATATCATTATTATCCCTATCATCTATTCTATCTATCTATTTCCATATCTATTATCTATCCCATATCTTTTTTATTATCTATCTATCCCCTATCTATTTCTATTAATATCTATCTATTCCTTATTTTCTATCTATCCCATATCTATCTATTATCTATTATTTACCTATCTATTCCCCTTCATCATTTCTATTATTATCCCAACTATCTATCTATCCCCTTTATCTATTCATATTATTTTCCCTATCATTATTTCCCCAAACTATTATTATTATCTATTATCTTCTATCCCATATTATCATCCCCTATTTCTATCTCATATCTTCTTCCCATATTAAACTATCCCTATCTATCTATCTTTCTATCCCCTATCTATCATCTATTATCTTTTCTTTTTCTATCCCAATTATCTTCCATTTCTTTACCCAATTTATCTATTATCCCATTTTTTTCTATCTATTTATTTATCAAAAATTATCTTTCCATATTTTCTATCTATTCCATATCTATCTAGCTATCTATATAATGAAAAAATATAATGCAGCACTCAAAATAGTAACAAGGGGTGCACGCAGAAGGGTGTTAGACCAAAAACCCCAATTAATAAAATAGAAAATCACAGCATCCAATTTAGTAAAAAAGTGAAAAAATGGATTTATTCCCCTAGAAGGCGAAACTTTAAACTCTCAAAGGCTTGAGAAGGGGTTATTTTAGAGTGAACGTTGTCTGCCCTTTAGGGTTTAAAAAAATAAAAGTTTTTCACTTTTTTCCTGAATTGGAGTGCTGGGATTTTTTACTTTTCTTTATCTATTATTATCTATCTATCTATCTATATTATTCCATATCTATTCATATCTTTTATCTATTATCCCCTATCTATCATTTTTTATATCCCTATCTATCTATCATTCGTTTTCTATTATCATATCTATTTCATCCCCCTATTATCTATCCCCTATCTATCTATTTCTCTTATTACTATCCATATCTATTTCATCTATCTATCATCCTACATCTTTTAGATCGTCTATTATCTATTTTCAATTATCTATCTGCTATTCATATCTATCTATCTATTATCTATCTATTTTTTCTATTATCCCCCTACAGTTTAAACCCGAAGTTTCATCACTATTTAAAAAACCCATCTGCAGGTTTTTCTCACTATTGACATGAAATCAGAATAAACCTTCCCCCTTTTTGGTCAAAATTTTTATATTTGCCCAAAAGACAATATGAGAGAGAGAATTTTTTTAAAATTTTTTATTACTTTTGCAAAGTCAAAAATTTCATACATGGGATCATATGTTTTGTTAACTGTGCATATCCCAAGAACAAAAGCAAAGACCCTGTGGGAAAAGCTGGCGGAAGCTGTATTATCCAAGTGAAACGAGTTCTGTATAACAAAAACTGAAAGGCCACTTGCCCGGAAGAAGCTATTACTCCAAAAGAAAAATATTTAAAAACCAGATTCATGTTTGCAATTTAACAAGGACAAAGACCCTACATATTTGGAGAATGTCCTGTGGTCTGATGAAACTAAAATTTACTTTTGGCCCTAAGACCATTGTTTCGCTTGCAGGAAAAAGGGAAACCCTTTGAAGCCCAAAAAACCATACCAAATGTGAAAAAAAGGGGGTTTAATCATGTTGTGGGTTGTTTTGCGCAGGGGGACTGGGGGACTTCACAAAAAATGGCATCATGAGTAAGAAAATTATATGGAATACTGAAGAACATCTCAAGAAATAGAAAGGAAGGTTAAAGCTTGGGTGGAAATGGGTCTTTCAAAGGGACAAGACCTGAAGCTAAGCCAAAAATGGTTTCAAAGGAGTTTTAAAGAGAAACCCATTCGTTTGGAATGGCCATCACAAAGGGCCCGATTCAGTCCCCTTGAAAATTTATGGGGCAAACTGGGGAAAAAACATTGGGGGCAAGGGACCTCCCCAAAATGGCCAGTTACACCGTTTGTCAGGGGGAACTGTTGTGGAAGCTTGTGGAAGGTCCTTTACATTTGGCCCAAATCCTACGTTAAGGGTAAAGGTACCCAAAAATGTGAACGTATGGAAAATTCGCGAAAGGAATAAAAATGCCTTAAAATTCTCTCTCCCCCCCCCTTTTCTGGCATTTGGGAAAAAAAATTATAATTTTGGTTCCTAATTTTACTAAAGGGGAAGGTTTATTTGTTTTCTGCCGTAGTGAGAAAAGCTTAGATGGGCCCTTTTTTTTTCAGTGTATGGAAACTTTGGTTTCAATGTATTCATATTATCTATTATCTATCTATCTATCTATCTATCCCATATTTTCATCTATTATCTATTATTTTTTCCCTTTTTAATTATCTATCTATCTATCTATCTTCTATCTATCCCATTCTTTTCTATTATCTATTATCTATCTATCTATCTATCTAATCCCATATCTATTATCATTTTTATCTATCTATTTTCTATCTATCTTCTTCTATCTTTTTCCATATCTATCGATTATCTTCTATTCATATTATTTTTATCTATCCTATCTTTCTTCTATTATCTATCTTTTATCTATCTATCTTTCTAGTACTTTTCTGAATACTGGATACAGAATCAGTTACCCTTACGCCCAATGAGCATCCGGTAAAATTAAAGAGATATCTAGAAAAGCCTTTGATTTTGTTCCTTGCGGCCTGGCACGCTGGAATCAATGTCACCCGGGTTTCCCCTTTTTTCCATTCTGCTCTGTTCCCCTAAGGAGATTCCTCTACAAGTTGTGTTCATATAATATATTTGATAATTGCACATAACTCCCCCCCATATGACAACCGATATGTAGCCTGCTAACAGCTGTTTTCCTGGTGATCAGATTAGCTGCTCATTTGCTGCTGCTGAGAATCAAATTAAACCGTGTGGGGCAATTGTACCCAAAGCAGCCCCCAAATTTTTAGGACAAGCTGACCAAATTTTCCCACCCCAGAGGCAATGGGACCTCAATGAGAAGAAAGTAGTAGCTGGGCCCGGGGCCTGTGTGGCCTGTATTTGAGAGTGCTGCAAAGGGGGCAAGGGATGGAGAAAGGACAAAGGATCAAATTTGGGCTGTCCGCAATTTTATTTTTGGGGCACTCTGGCCAGATACCGGGTAACTACTCGCTTGGGGCTATCGCTTTGTTTAGGACCTGCTGCTCCAAATGCCTCAATGCCACTGTTACTACATAACAGTAAGAGGAGAGCAGGGCACTCTGCCATTTGTTTCCCCAAACCCCTATGGGCCCGCCCCTTTTTAAAAGGCACTACAAAAAAAGTTCTATTATCTATCTTTCAAACCTTCTATCTTTCTATCTTATCTATCTATCTGATATCTATCTTTCCATCTATCTATATCTGTCTATTTATTATTTATTTTTATTTTCTTTATTTATGTTATCAAAATATCTTTTTTTATTTAATCTATCTATTCCCCTATTTTATCTATCCCATTCTATCTATCTATCTATCCCATATTTTATCCCATATTTTCTTCTATCTATTATCTTCTATCCCATATCTATCTATCTATCATCCCATATTACTATTTTTCTATCTATCTATTTTTTTTTTATCTATCTTCTTCCCTACTATCTATCTATTCATATTTTTATCTATCTAATTTAAACTAAACCCATATCTTTTCCTATTTTCTTTCTTTTATCTATCTATCTATTATTATCCCATATCTATCTATCTATCCCATATCTTTTAATCTTTCTATCCCCTTTTCTATTACTATCCATATCTATCTATCTATCTATCCCCTATTTTATCTATCTATCCATCCCCCTATCCCATCTCATATCTATCTTTTCTATTTTATCTACTATCTCATATTTTCTTTGTATCTATACATTCTATTTAACTATTCTTTATATCATCTGTCTTTTTTGTCTATCACATTTTATCTGGGATCTATTCTTTTCTCCTTTTCTATCTACCCCAATCTATCTTTCTCTAAACTCTTAACTCCCTATTATCTTTTCTATCTTTCTATTTAAACTATCTATTATCTATCTTTCTATCTTCCCATTCTATCTATCCCAGATCTATCTATTTTATCTTCTATTATCTTTCTATCTATTATTATCTTTTTTTAAACTACTATCTGTCCCTATCTATTCCCCTATTAAACTATCTATTTTTTCATCTTTTTTCTTTTCTATCTATCTATCTACTATCTATCTAAACATAATTAAAACTTTTATCTTTCTTTCTATCTGTCCCATATCTATCCCCTTTTCTATCTATCTGTCTGTCTGTCTCTCTCATTTCTATTCAGTTATACGTTTTTGTCTCCCAAGCTCCTTTTGCCCCCGTGCAGTCTTACGATGTGAACAGGGGAGAATGTTTTCTGAAAAACTAAAACAAAATAATTTAAAGTTTTTAAATCAAATTTCTCCAAAGCTTCTGAAACGTCAATGTGCGCGGAGGCGGCCGACTGCTGTTATGAAATGTTCCCCAGTTTGTTTTAAATCCATATAGAAGATGGCTAATTTGATAAACCAATTCTTCCCAGGAGCTCCGCCGCCTCCTTCATGTCAGTATGAGGGGCCCGCCCACCGCAGATTAATCTTCCCCCTCCAGACTTATTTGGGGATGTGAAAGTTATCCCCCACTGTGTTTTAGATTTTCGGCAAGCCGGGGAATTTTTCAAGTCTCTTCTTGAAGCCCCTATGTTTCGTAATAGTTTAATAAATGTTTAGAGCTGATGGCCGTAATAAAGAGGGTTCAGGGGAAAGAAGAGAAATTCAACCCGAAGATTCCTTTTGTTTTGACATCTTGGGGGTAGGTTTAGGTTGGAGCGTCTCCAATCATGTGGCCCATAGTCTGTGGCAGATGCTAAAAATTTAGCGCATTAAAGGGGGGGGCTGAGTGCATTACCTACACAACCCGTGGGGGGGTGGCGCTGTTTCTGATAAAGGCAGCTATGATTTTCATAATTTTTTTCAACCCCCTTTAAATTTCTGTCTATTTGGCCACTCCATGCTAGCTCGAGATTAATAAAATTTATATATGATAATTCAAATTTTTATTAAATTAAATTTAATAATATATATATTTTAATATTTATATATTTTATATTATATATTGCACTAGATTACTTATTACTTTTGCTTTGTGGGTTAGAAAATGTTTAGGTTGAATGTGTTACACAAAGGGTGTGTATGGGCGGAGGAGGGTGACTATTTCTGTGCTTTTTATATGTATTTTTATTTTTATTTATATTATTATTTAATAATTTTTTTATATATTTTTATTAAAAAATACCCCCAAAAAGAGAAAAAAAAAAGAGAGGTTGTGCTTACGATTTTGACTTTTTGGGTTTGTCTCTGTTGTAGAATAACAGAAAGTTCGAAAAAGGTAAGCACCTTTTTTTTCTGTCTTTTTGGTGTTTTTATGGATATTAAAAAAAAGCTCGATTTTAAATGTATACCCTTTTCTCTGTGGGTTTTGAATGTTTTGGTCGTAAAAACCCCATGGACCCAAAAAGGGGAGTTCTGAAAAACTCTGGAATGAACCCCGAAAAATTTTATAAAATGTACGACTGTGAAACCTCTCCGGTCTGGCCCGACCAGATGGGTGTTTAAAATTTCCCTTTTATCCTTTGGACTCTCTTTTGGAAGAAGACCACCACTCTAGAAGACAAGTGATCACTGCAATGTTGGGTGGTCACCCCCATGCGGCTTTAAAACACATATATCTTTCGTCTTTGGAGTTGGGTCCATCGGTCGTGGGGTATAGATCCCACCACCAATGGACCCACCGATGACTCCTTATCTTCCAGAGATTCCAGGATTGCTCATTTGGAGTGCTTTTGGGCAGCGCTCCTCAACTCCAGTCCTCATTGCCTACCAACAGGTCATGTCTTCAGGATTTCCCTAGTATTGCCCAGGTGATATAATTACTGTCAGTGCATTGTATGGGATATCCTGAAAACATGACCTGTTGGTGATCCCTGAGGATGGAGTTGAGGAGCGCTGCTATAGAGCACTTAATGGTAAGAATCCTCCTGAAAGGTGGACCAATGCTGTAGATCTGCCACCGAGTTAGTATAGTATTGGAATCTCCCGGCCCTATTAAAAATTTCCAGATTTTTAAAGGGGCCCGGGCGAAAGGGCTTTTTAGGGAAATTTTTTTTTTTGATAAAACAAAAAATTGGTTTTATGGACCAAACTTAAATTTTTTCGGGGAGATAGAGGGGAAAAGAAAGGGAAAATAGGTAGAGAGAAAGGGGAAAAGAGAAGGAGGGGAGGGGAAAGAAAGAGGGGAGAGAGTGAAAAAGAGAATGGGAAAAAAGAGATAAAAGAGGAAAAAAAGAGAGGGGAGGGGGAAAAAATTTGGAGAGAACGGAAAAAAAAGAGTTCTTTTATTGTATATTTTATTTATCTGGGCATACACTACCCGGGCC